>JAMXBD010003434.1:0-120101 GCA_024138025.1 Combretum micranthum | reverse complement strand
AATATAAGCTTTGGCTACTCTCTGTCTCTTCTCATCCGCTGTCTCTTTCTCAAACTCATCATCTTCACCTCTCCCTCCGCTGCCAGCAGTGCCATATCGTTCGTCTCTGAATCACCGCTATCATCAATATCATCCTCGTCAATATCTTCGTCGTCGTCATCAATTAGCTTCCGTCTCTTTGGTTGGTTAAAAAAGGAATCGTCTTTTAATGAAAATGTCTTGTTGTTCCTTCCTTTACGCACGGCGGATTTTGGATGTAGTGATTTGGACCCTTTCTTCACAGAGTTTTTCCTCTTCATTATGATGCTTCTGGTTCAAACTGTGTGTATGTGTGTAAGTTAGGCTCTAGGGTTTTTTGAGTAAGTTGAGACGGGTTTAGGGTTTTGGACAAGAAGAAACAAAAATGGGACTTGTTATCTTTCTTTTCATTTTAATTTGGCTTTTTTATTCTTTTTATTATATATTGTGCTAATTGTGAACAATTTTTACATAATTAACTATTAAAATAAATTAATAATTAAAATATTATATATTATTTAAATGATTTAATTATAATTAGATTTAAAATTTAAGCATTTAAATAATTTAGAAATTAACCCACCTAATGGACCCATCAAAATTTTTTACTATATTTATTTTGAAAGAGTAATCCCGTAAGTAGCTTTAAGAGAATTTTGAATAGAAAAAGAAAAAAAGAAAACATATGGTCATTTTTGCATCGTATTTTTATTATTTTTAAACATGTATTTGTTAAAAAACAAATACCTATGAAAAATTAATAGTTTTATATAAATTGACTAAATAGATACGATACAGATATGATACAAATAAGTTATAGATGCATATCAAATATAGATATGATATAGATAAAAATATAACAATCAAAATGATAAATAATTAAAGAAGTTAGAAATTTGAGACTTATAAATTAGTTTTTAGTTATGGCAAAAAAAAAAAAGTTTTTGGCTGGTAATAGTTTTTTAAGTAAGGAAGCTGGTAATTAAAAAGTTATACCGAAATATTCTAAGGGTTGAGATAAATTCATATAAATTTTTAAGATTTCGAGTGGTTCAAAAGAGGTTTAATATTTAGAAAAGTTAATCAATTGAGGTCTCTCTTGACCCACGTCATGGGATCTTTATTTTTACTATTAATACGTGTCAACGGAAACCTCAAATGACCCCCTTCTCTGACCATTGAGACATTTTTAAATCACTCAAAATATTAAGACCTCAAATGAACATATTCCCAAAAGTTGGGACCTTCCGGTATAATTTATCCTTAAACAATATATAAAAAACTCATAACCACTCGTTTATTTGGCCGTATGGACCAAAGAGGAAATTGAATTAGGATTTAATTGGAATACAATAAGACTATAATGATTATTATAATGTTCACTTTACATAAAAAAGATGCAAGTAATTACTAAATAAAAGGTAAAATATTCGTAATATCAAGGATAATTATATGTGTGATATTTTAAAGACAAATGTATTTATGGTAAAGTTGAAAAACAAATCATTCAATGAAAATTTATAAGTGTTGGAACATGAATTGCCACTTGTCATTTTATGTAATATCAATTCATTGTTTTTCTTAACTGAAAACCATGATAGCAGCTTTACATAGCGAACTAGTTGTGATAAAAGAGTTAGGACTTGCTTATTTTGCCATATAGAATAAACGGAGGATTGAATTCCAATTTATCAACAGAAATGAAGTAGAGTCTTAATTACTATTATAATATTTATTTGGTATAAAAAAATAAAATAAATAATTACTGAAGTAAGTGTGAACTATTTATTATGCTCCTCACTTTGTATAATTATAATTAATGGGTGAAAATAAACCATTAAATTGCAATTAATTGATATGAGAATATATATTATTATTTATTATTTTGTGTAAAAATAATTAATTGTAAATTATCATTCTCCTCGATTAAAAATCCTTTGCAAAAGGAGAAGCTAATGAATAATTATTACCTTCAATTAAACTTATTATTAAACTATTAGAATAGTTTATAAATACGTTTAGAGTTAAATATACAACTCAAAATTGTTTAAGAGCGCACAAACCCCACTAAAGCTAAAATTATTGACATATTTACCGAATTTTAATATAAAAGGTCATAATTTTGTGTCTTGCTTATATGCATATAGGCTTCGATAATTTGCTTATTAAATATTGATCTATAATATTGTGAAACTCGTCATCTGAAGGTTGTATGTTATAGTTTGTCTCATCTTGTTTTACGAACGTATTTATATTGGAGGATTTTATTTTTTTGACCGGATATTTCATTTATTAAAACATGTTTTACTTAGCATACACGAGTTTATATGATTTAATTGCATTTTATTGATGGTAATGAAATTCTAGAAGAAGATAACGATTTATTCTTATTTCGGGGCACCATATGGAGACTAAAAATGCATTATATTAATTATTTACTATCGACTCCTAAGTTAGCAGCAAGTGGAAGGGTAAAGTGTGTTCAATTCATATATTAAAGGCATGTTTGGCTTTATGGGTTAGGATAATGTAATAGATGGTAATCATACTTTAGTAGAAGATACCTAAATTTTGAAATTGGTTAATTTAGTATCTATAAAAACTTGATAGAGGTATTGTTGACGTGTACAGAAAGTTATTTCAAGTACTAAATTGATAAATTTCAAAATTCATATATTAAATTAATTAATTCCAAAGTTCACATATTTAATTATATATTTTGTAAAAAATTAGGTACCATTCGTAACATTCATAAACCCAATTTATTCTTTTATTATAGGTGCTAAATTATGCATGTTTGACCATCTTGGTGATTAATATCATGAAAATAATACTTAAAACACACATCATTTGACATGAATCCTTATTCAATGTAAAGTTGATATTAAGGCGTTCACTTAAAAGGAACGACGATTCATAATGAATTTCTATTATTTTTTAACTTTGTCATAAATATCATTGTCTTGAAAATAACATCTATACAATTATTCCCATTCAGTGATAAATACAAGGAGCATTATAAATATTTTACCTATTACTCTGATGATTCAATGTTTTACTTTTTACACTAAGTGAACATTGTAATAGTTATTACAACCCTATTACATTCTATTTGAACTGGAACTCTATTTCCCTCCTTATTCTATTCATCGAAGTGAACGGGCCATCGTTATTTGATTTTCATATTTTCAAAGCATGAATTACAAGTAAATAAGAGATTTAACTAAGTCTCGTAGCTTTAAAAGTGCTAATTAAGAAAATATGCATTTTGTGATTGACGAAACCATGTCCAGGTTATATCCCACCCATATCTCAAAAAAATTTACCCAAAAAGAAGACGTCACCATTCCAAACATGATCGTGTTCATGTCGTGTTCTACCTAATTTTCAAAAATTTAATTCTAGCAAAAAGTTACACGACTTTTATGAAAACATGAAAGTGCACTGTAAAATACTCAAAAGAGGGGGTGGATTGACTATTTATCCTAAAAATCTCAAACAATTAATTTTAATGCAACGAATCAATTTTAACTTTAATTACAGTAGATAAATACACAACAGATTTATAATATAAGAAATTAAAGAGATAGGAATAGAAAATTTTAGTCCAATTTTAAGGTAGAGCTCAGTCTACTTCCTACTCTTTACAATTTACCAATGCCTCCAATTGAGGACTTTACTACCACTTTATTCACTGCAAATAATCACACTCAAGTTGAGCAATAAACTGCTATTATAATACTTTAGGAAATAAAGTATTTCCTTTCTCTCTCTAAATGCTCTCTAATAAATAGCAAATATAAGAACAAAGCACTAGAATATTTTTTTCTCTCTTTTCAGAGATATACAAATTAATGAATAAGAGAACGATAAAATTAATAATTTATTTGTTTGCAAGTAAAAGCTCTTTTCACATTTCTCTTTTGTTGAATTTTCCAAGGACAGAGTATATCCAGCCTTCAAAAATTTAAATATTTATTAGAGATGACTTTTTTAAGTTGCCAAACACTAAATGTACTTCAACGACTCCTTTTGCCACATCGGCTTAAGTATTTAAATTGTCATACCCTAAAGACTCTAATCACCTCAAAGTGTCATGCCTCATTTTTGCCCTCCATCAAGTCTTAAATTCAAACTTATCGTATCGTGCCTTAAATTTTCCCTCGACTAATACTGTGCTTCTTTGATCTTGTCGAGTCTTAGTCTTGAACTTGTAGTACCCTGAATAATGGTCTTGAGCCCTTGATGAGCCTTCAACCCAAGTCTATGCATTTTTCGAACTTATTTAGTCTTAGTCTTAGTCTTGATCTTGTCGCTCCTTAACAAGTGGACCTGTTGGGCCCTTGACGAAGCCCTCGATCACTGACTTTGCATTTTTTAACTTGTCAAGTTTTAGTCTTGACTTTGTCATGCCTTAAGACTTAAGTTATCTACCTCTCAACTTAATCATCGACTGATATTGTTCATCATTGATTTTGTTCTTGCTAAAACCTGTAAAAACTCCACATAAAAATACTAACATGCACATATATATTATAACATATTATTTGACTAAATAAGTGCATTTTACCATAATTGAATAGTTAATTGTGCATCATATTGTCTCATCAAAATTTACATTGAATATACAAGTTCGACACTCTAGACGTGGCCATGTCCAAATTGTGTCTCACCAGCATTCGGCACAGCTTAAAAACAAGTTTTTGAATAGAAATTTAGCTACTTGAAGGAAAGAAAAGGAGCTTATATAAATTTAGGTAAGTCCTAAGGGTCTAAATGTTCTTAACCATAAAGAATATTCACTTTTCAAAATTGAAGGTCCACTTTCCTATTTTAAAGACTATTTTCAAAATCAAAAGAAACCAACTTTTCTATTCAAATGACAAGAACTTTTCGATTTTAAAGCAAGGAAGTTTATTTTTTATGCATGGAAGACCTCTATATAAAAGAGAATCCTCAAGACCAACAGATACAACAAATTTTTGATATTGTATTCCACATCGTTGTAATAAAAAAGTGTAGTTTAGGTATTGGACTTCAACCAAGCAGTGAATTTCAATTATAAACAATGGCTTAATGCTTGATTTTGTATTTTTATCTACTCTTTGTGCTCTTTTAGTTAATCCAATGGAGGAGTAGACTTTTACTTTAAATTTTGATGAACCTTATGTTATTTTTGCTATTGTAATTATTATTTTCAATTTATTGATTGATTTCTTAAATCTATTGGGCTACTTTGATTGTTTATCTTAAATTGATAGTGTGCAACATTAATTCATGATTTGATTTTACTTGAATTGATCAAGAGATTGCTTGTGTGAATAGATCCACAAAATTAGAGGGTGCTGAATGCAATTCTAGAAATGGGATGATATAAATCTTCAAAATTAGGGACAAACCTAATATAGGAACTTAAGATCGTTAATGCTATCTTGATAGGTTTGACTAGAAAGAGATTTCAGTTAATTAACCTAAGACTAGAATTTAAAACCTTGAGCGAAATATCGAATTCCTTTAGATTATAAATTTTTATTGTTTAAGAATATAAATAATCAAATTAAAATTACTTTTAGCATAATCACATAAATACCCAATAGGGATCCAAAATATGGACATTTTCATCGATTGATTAATTTTTAATTAAAACCTGATTTGTGATTGTTTCCTTAGTTACTTGGTTAACTATATAAATTCACTCGAATTTGCAGGCTAAACAGAAGGAGAGTAGTGATTAATAGTATTCATTGATCAATGTGAGAACAATACTCATGCTTAATTCCTATACTTCAATATGGATTGCACTTAACTTACATAATCATAATTGGGATTTAAGTTTAAAATTTTTAACTTGCAATTGATTTTCAATTATATACGATCGATACCGGACTTTGGAATGGGAATTGTTAGATCATTTCATTTGTATATAACCTTTTTTTCAAGTAGACCCATGGACACAAAAGAATGTTAATGGCTTTGGCTCATAGCAAGCTCATATGGTTAAACATGAAATGAGTTTACTTTTCATTTGCCACTCAGGTTGTCATCCACTTAAATGCCTATAAGTATTCAACCCCATCTCCTCGTTTGCAAATTGTAGAGATAGAAGACAAATAACATCCTATAGAATAAACTCTATTTTTAAGGATCAAAACAAGCAAATCAAGTTATTATTAGATTCCATTTGCTCAAGAACTTCAATGTTGACGTGTGAGATTCTCTTAAACTTCCTTATCTATTATTTGTGCATTTGAAATACTATGATTACCATTGTTTGTTCATTCTCCCCCTTTTTTTTCCCTCTAAGTCACCATGTCAAGTGTCATTGCCCCATCAATGCTTTTAAGTCACGTGTAAAGTGAAGACTCATGACTGCTTAAAACAAAATCCTACATCTATAGCATTAACATCAAAGTAGCTCATTACTCAACTTAATAAAATTATTTGAGGTTATAAATAGATAAATTATTTTATCATGTTGATATAGACTTGGTGTACATAAGAGTTTTATTTTTCCTAATATAGTTTGTTATAATTAAAATTTTGAATAACTTTTCACAGACTTATGAGAGCATATATAGTCCATTTTTTTTTTCTCAAATGACTTGTCGGAGTTTAGTCATAATGATTTTGTATTGGACACATATCATACAACTGTTCTATGAAACTAGATGTGTTTAATGTAAATGTATGATGCGGCATATGTTTGCATGTCCATGCAATGATTTTGTAATGGGATTTATCACTTGTCATTATGGTCCTTAATCTCAAGAGAAGATTATGGGAATATTGGTGGTTTATGTGATTACTAGAAATATGACCTTTACTGTAGCGGTATGAATGATGCTAGTGGTGCATATATTTATAAGAAGATAAATAACATCAGAAGATATTTGTGTCTTGGGGTAATTTATTGAAAGTATCAATGTTTCGAGTGTTTTATAATATGAATCAATATTTTATAAAGTGAGTCAAATGAGGTTATTTAAATTATTTTCAATTAATTTTCCTTAATTTTCTTTAACGGAATTATTAATATCTTATATGACTTACTTTGTGAAATGTTGACCCCATTTTTTTAACCACTCAAAACACTGATACCTTAAATAACCTTATTTGTAAACGTTGATTCTTCTTTTTAATTACTTCATATGTTAATACCTTAAATAAACTTACATACAAATGTTAATACCTTTTGATATAATTTGTCCATTTGTAAGAAGAATAATAAGGGAGAATTCAAATTACAAAACTTTCAAATATTTGATTTTCCTTTAGTATGAAGGTTATAGGTAGTCTTCTTCGTCTTTGTTTTCTTTCAAAAAAATCTAACCACTTTGAACCGATTGCATGTTAATAAGGATTTATTAGATGGATAGTTTGATGGCTTGTTTTTTATCTTAGGGATATTATTTTGTTTTTGTGTATTGCATGATCATATTTTTGTATAAACATGTAAGGAAGTTGTTGCCAAAGTTGTGAATAAGTCAATTTGAGACAACAAAATACTAAACTCATGAAGTATCATTTGACGAGTTCAAAATTTGCTTGATTTAGCTCATTTAGACTCGATTCACATAAGTGTTTTTTTTTTGTTGTCTTTTCTTCCAAATAAAATGAATGTCAACATTAGTTTAACACTAAACTCGACTTGTGTTTAAATCCAACTTAATTTTAAATAGACTTGACTAGCTTGCGATTGTAAAACCCATTTAAGATCTAGATTAAAACGTAAAAGGGGGTTTCTATTTTAATTTTAATGCTTAGACATGTCAACTTTTATCTCTTTTTACAAATTAATGTGAATTCGTATAATATATAAACAAAGACAATAAACAAATAGTTTAAGGATAGAGAAGAATGCACTATGTGAATTAACAAGAGTTTAGTCCATCCATTTAGTCTTTACGATCACACATGAAACGACCCAATTCTTTAGGGTACTTAAGGGTGTGGTTGTTTCGCTGAACACATTGCCTCCAAGTGACATGTACAAAGCTTCAATCAACTATGTAAGTTGCTAATTAAGTTTTAGTTGTGAAATCATAATAAGATTTTTAGTAAACCATAAAAAATCAGTTGACAATTTGCCAACAGTTTAGAAACTATTTTACCAACATAGGGAAAGCACTTTAAGAGAGAGAGAGAGAGTAAAACAAAAATTTAAAGTCTACAACAATTTAAGATAGTAACCATAAAAAGTTAGGCTCGACCTAGTTACAAAGTTTGGTACTCGGCTTAAAAATAGTAAAATAGTTTACACTTTACAATCATCCGTTAAAATAGAAATATAAATATTCAAATAGTTTTTCCCAAAGTTTTGTTTGGTCCTCTAATCAACGGGGTCACTCTCTAAACTCATTGGTCCTAAAACTTATAGAATCATAGTGGAGGTCCACATGCAAACCTTCATTGGTACCTAAAATAGTAAAATATGAGCAGCAAAGCCCAGTCCATAATAACCAAACATGTATACGCATGTCATGCATGCCTAAGCTAATGCAACAAATACAAATTAAGTTTGCTTAGGTTATAGGTTAGCAAACAAGTATTCTCAGTGTCCTAGAAATACCAACATGCACAAGAGTACTCGTTACTATCATCAAATAAAACGAGTAAGATTCCCTCGGCGAATCGAGCACAGAAGAAAGGGGTATGATAAGTACCCAGAACTTTCTAGAAAAGAAAAATAAGGAAGTAGTCCTATAATGATCAATCATTCATAAACAACCATTAATGAGCACAATCCATTATGACATTTTATGCAAAAGTCCATCCCTACATAAGTCCATTGCAATATTACACCACCTCCTAATTAACGTCTAGTTTGAAATATCCCCTATCGATTACCTACCTATCCATGCCATGCACTCTGCAGGGGTCCAGGTGCCTACAACTACCATATTATCCCGAGGTTGCGAGTAGTCCAGGGATACCACTCCTAGAGTAACTAAACAAGTAGCAACCAACAATCAATTTAGCCCCGTTTATATTCTTAGTTTGGTTATTAATACTATCTTAGCAAGTAGCATGCAATTATTGCGTACTCGATAAACAAAGTGATCGTCGAGTCTCTCTTAAAAGCTTAATATCATAAACTGTTCATGTTTGAAATCATAATCAATTTATGGTTAATTATCCTTTTGTATTGTTTGGTATATCTAGATCTCAATGGCTTAACCATTTTACTTAAGATCATTTTTAGAGAGTTATTTAAGTATAAGGAAGAAGTTGGATTAAGTTTGGTTCGATTTAGATAAGGATTAAAGAAGGAAAAGAGGGCTAACAAAGAACACGGTTGGTACATGGGAGATGTATCTCCCCGTTTCTAGTATACGACTGGATAGGTTAGTTGTGTTTTAGGCATATTCTTTTCTTCTTTTTTTTAGGGGTGGAGGTCGGAGAGAAGCACAGGGGTAACACGGCTTCATGTATCCCTGTGTTCTTCTAGGCTCAAAGCATCTTTTAAGATAGAGAAAAGCATAAAGGGAACACACTTCATGTATCCTTACGTGTTTTTATAGGTTTCAAGGCATCTTTTAAATTAGAGAGAGCATGGGGGAACACGACTTCATGTATCCCCTTGTGTTCTTCTGGGTTTCAAGGTGTTTTTAAATAGAGAGAAGCAAGGTAAGGAGCACAATGTGTGTTCCTATCATGCTTTTTTTAGGTTTCATGTTTTCTTTGCATTTTGTGGGTCTAACAAAAGTACAGGATGCATACGACCTTGTGTACTAGTCGTACTTTTATGGGTTTAGGGTATTTATGTTCAAACTTGATATTTTTGTCAAAATATGTTTTGGAACGACTTTTGGTGACCTTAAGGGTCTTAGATGCTGTGTTCATGCCTAATTTTATCAATTTTCATTTCCTCGTTTGTTAAAACACGATCAATCAAAGTTGAAAGCTTAAATCACTTAGTTTTGACAGCAACCATTAAAATATCATGTTTTCTTTGAAATTTCCAAAACATGTTATATGCAACGTTTCATTTAACTTTGTCCAACACCAATGATATTAATTTCTTGTTCATTTTATAATCTTATCCATCGTTATAAACTCAATACAACACTCTCCTCAAGGTTAATCTTCAGCAAGATTTCAACTTAAAACATATTCGTTATTTTCTTAATATTTCTAGACTTGTCTTATCTTCTCATTATCATATCTTCATAACACTAAGAGTTAGTTTTGGTCTTACCTTGTTGTTGCAGCTGTAAGGTAGTACTCTAAAGCTCAAAATACCTCCAAAAATCAACTCCCTTGCTACCTTCACTTCTTACCAACATCCCCACATCAAAATTTACATCTAAAACACCATGAATTTTGCATTTCAAACTTGAAAATCTCTAACTTATCTTGTTACAATTTTCACTAAGGTTGTTTCTCTTTCTTTTCTCTCTCTTAATTAACCTCCATTGTCATTATTTCCTAACATGAAATAGATAACCTTAACTGATTAATGCTAATCCTCTTTAATCTTATTTAGTTGGTATTAAATGGACGCTAGACGCTAGGGTCTAGGGTTTCTTACCTTAGGGTTATAGCTAGTATCTTAAAGAAGAAAAAGCAGAAAATATAAGAGTATTTATATGGGGCCCTAGAGTCTAGGGTTTGTAGGGCTTTTTTCTAAAGTGCCGCATGGCACAATCTCAACCATCCAATTCCTATAAGGTTTTCATTGGTAGATTTTTCTTTTCTAACCTATATCTATTAATCAAACTAACTTTAAGATTAATTTTAGCTAACCCACTAATCCATTCTCTTGGTTTAAATTCCTAATTATTTTCCAGCTATTTTATTTAAATTTTAAATTTTTATGGCTAGTGTTTGGATCATTTCAACACATTTGTCTCTTGATTGAGGACTTTACACACACTTTATTTTTTCTCAAACAAATGCTTTGAACTATGCCAAAACAATGCATAAGTTATGCCTTTTATACTCAACACAATTACAAGGCATAACTTATTTTCTTACACAAACACTTAGCAAAACACATTATAAACACGACTAGTGCTTAACAAATATATATCAACTAAACTCAACTCATAATAACATTGCCTGCCCTCTTACACAAGAAAATTACAAAAAACATAGTTGAAAGAATGAATTAAATTAATTTCTATATTTTAAGCACACACACTTTGTCAAAGATTTGCTTTTAACCTTCATGTATAGTGTGTTAAAGAAAGTGGTCGCCGCCCAATTTTCTCCCCAAATTGTCCTTGCTACAAAAGCTTCAGCGGTTGGTTTTCTATGAGCTCATATCTAGATGTTATGCACCAGTGTTCAAACGCTATCTAAAAAACTCATGCCATGTTCACTTGCTTTTGTTATTGTCTGGATCATACACTGCACAAAAGTTTTTACCATCCAATGATGCACTTGACATCCAAATGCCACTTAAAAAACCACATAGGTGTCTTATTGTCAGTTACTAGCTGCAATTTCAAGACTAGCTCTTTCAATAATGCTTGCATTTTGTTGCCATGCACTGACATCTAGATGTTAGTTACAATGAAACTATGTTTTGCAAAATGCAATCAATCACAAACACAAAGACAGATATATAGCATATAAAAGCTTAATGCACTATCAACATATTTTGCGCATTAAGTGTAGCTTCTCTAAGTCATTTGAGCATTCCATGAAATATATTTACTCATCAAAATTTGACTTAAACCCTTTGGTTCAACATGGCTTAACTAGCTCCATTATGCTCATGAGCTAATAGAGCCAGTATACAATGAAGTTAAACCTCAACTCCATAAACCATTAGAGTAGTTCAAACTTGAACTCGACTTAATAAATTTCTAATCAAACTTGAGTAACCATTGAGTTAGCTATGGTAATCCAAGAGTAAACTTGATTTGTTCATGTTATTAGTTATTACACCCTTGGTTTAAAAGCATTGCATTGTCAATCTTGGACTTAGCTTAATCAATAAGGTAATGAGAAGTAAGTAGTTGATCAGGACCGTGTGATTGGTTGAGGCTCAATTATGAATGATCTTCGGGAAAAAAAAAAAGAAAAAGAAAGAAAAGATTGGTACTCACTCTTTACTTATCAACATTAATAAAAATATATATAACAAATTACTCAATCATGATTTCCTTGTCGATAACCAAATGGATGGTTGTGTTAAAGTGGATGATAAAAATATACTATTATCATTGCTACCACAACTAAAATTACATCTGATACCATCTGTAAAGACCCAATCCTCTAAATCCCGAGATTTAGAGTACCGAATCCCCAACCACATATAACATTTACACATTATATGTAAGGTTGTCCTAAAACTAACAGTTTATGAAAATTGTTTGATCAAAACATTATACTTTATAAAGAACTTTTTAAATAAAACGAGATTGCTAACATAAGCAATCTACACATATTTACATCAAATAAACATTGCTTTGTGTCAATACATGACACAACAAAACAAATTACATGTTCTCTCAAGACATGAAGATCCTAAAGAATCTTAAGGTCATTACAAAAAGAACTTGGCTTAACTAACAAGCCTTCTATACATAGCTGGTCCTTAAAAAAGTCTTCTAAAAGTCCCGGGTCATCGGATCCTATTATCCCACTCGTCCAGAAATCTTTCGAAATCGGACCCATAGCCCAAGTCATCGTAATCTCTTAATTACCTGCAAAGCAGCAAAAGTGAGCCAAAGGCCCAGTACACAATAACCAATGCATAACAAGTCATCCGATTCATGTAATGCATCATAGAACAAGTGGTTATCTTTATTACATTTTGATTCATAAATCAACAAGAGGGTATTCAAACCCCGGTCACACTTCGGGAATCCAGGGATCCTGAGTAACAGCAGCTGCTCAGGGGGTTGATATAAGCAGTCCGAATACTTATATCTCCTATATCTATTTTATGAAACAATAGCTTCATCTAGGGTTTAAAAGCCGTTGCCCGACTCTACTTAAACTCAGTCCATAACATGAGCCTAGTTCACAAGTTCCCATAAACCTTGAACTAAATCATGGTATCTCCCCCCAAGTTTAAGCAAACGTTACACAGATACAATTCCCCCTATCGGCTACCCACTTAACCAAAAGAATCGCTATTGCATCATAGCGTACCATTGCATCATGGTATAGTCATTGCATCATGACTTGGTTAAGCGCCTAGCTAACATGTCATTGCATCATGACAGCTGCATGCAGGTTTGCTGCTCCTCGGACCAGATTAAACAGCGTAATAGACATCCAATTCATCCAAATGTTAAATCGAATCAATTTAGGTCAAATTAGAAATGTCTAGTCCTAGCAAACATCAGACAAGTTATTGCGTACTGAACCCGTTAGTATAGAACTAGGATCTCTCGGTGATGAACTAACCGAAGAATCCTTAACTGTAATAGAAATGTCACAATAATTAATAATTCAACAATTATAGATTTCATTCTCACAATAAATCAAAGACATCTTATTCATTAATTACAAAGTCATCAATAAGCATTTAAACGTCCTATTATATCTCAAATTGCTTACCAAATACTCAAATGCTCAAATAACAACTTTGGAAAATTTTTAGAAAAGCTCTTAAAATTCAAAAACTCAGGGGATACGCCGGCACTCAACGTCGGCGGCGTTGAGCCGGTGTTAAATGTTCTGAAAATGTACACTGCCAACACTGGCAGCGTTCAAAGTGTACGCCGTCAGCCTTTGTACCCTACGCCGGCGGCCTTGAGCCGGCGTAGAATCAAAACCAAAGTTTTCAAAAATGTCCAGAGAGGTGTAAGCCGGCCGCTTACCTAAGTACGCGGGCAGCCTTCACATGTACGCCGGCGGCCTTGATTCTCAAAGCCAGCGTACAGGTTAGAAGAAAGAACCCGGCTGACTCCCTAGCGAAAGCCGGCGGCGTTCAGTCGGCTTTAAGAAATTTGGTTCTGTGAACCTTCAACACCGCCTCTACGCTGGCGGCGTAGAAACTCAAATTGCCGGCGTACGTTCTGAAGAACAGACGCTGGCAAATCCTTAACATAAAAGCCGGCGGCGTTGCCAACGGCGTTAGGAAAATCAATTCTGTGGGCTTTCTACACCGCCTCTACGCCGGCAGCGTAGAATCCCCAGATGCCGGTACGCTTTAAAAACAGGCTTAAACGAAAAATTCAAATCCCTTGTTTTTCAACTTTGAAAATTACATCTTAAAACACTTCAAAACTTTCCTCAACTACACTTCCACTTCATATATCACTCCAACATACACTACTCAATTCTAGCAACCCAAGGCATGAATTCAGCACAATTAAACACTTTAAATTCTACTTCCATCAATTCTAAATTCTCCTATACAAATCCTCTTAACAACTTCCCAACTCATCATAATCATACAACAATACATGCATACTCTCCCACACTCATATAACACTTTCTCAACTAATCCCATGCATGAACAACAATTTGATCAATCTTAAACTCAATCCATACATCTATTTCAAGAAGGAAAATAAAACAACACAACAACCTAAACTAAATCAATTCAAGTATATATACATACCTTGTCTTGAGAAATACTTTGATTTTCAAACTTGATATAAACCCTAACTTGAGCTTGGAAATGGAGATGGAAATGGAAAAGAAAAGAAATGGAAGAAGAAAAGGAAAATTCGGATAAAATTTTGGCTGCCTTCAAAAAGTAAGTTAAATTAGCTTAATTTTGACTTTTTCACATTCCAAATTTACCCCTTAATGCATATAATAACTTAGGATGCATTTGGTTTTAATTTGAACTTCATTTGGCTTGTATTTAGGGCATAAATGCTACTTAATTACAAGAAACTTAATCAACTAGCTTAAGTGAAATTATGGTTGATTTACAAATCTAGCTTAGCTTAACCTTTTAATGAACAAAGGACAACATTAATAATTTCATTACTCACACATTAATGCATATAAAACAAAATATTAATATCAACATATACACATACAAAATCATATATCTTAGACTACTAATAACATAATCATACTCATTCAATTCAACTCCTTAAAAAAAATTTATAAACACATGAGATTTGATTAAAATATAAATCTAGGTCATTTCACTACCGCTCTTGTACCATCACCATCAATGTCATACACATTTTACTCTTCAGTAACATCATTACGGAGATGATAACACACATTGCTCCATTATTAGTAATATCAATGAAAAAAAAAAGTAGTAATATTGATAATGGGCAGTGGCTATATGATGATAATAATGGCAATGGTCAATGAAAATATTATCAATGCAACGACTATAGTGATTGCAAGAGCAGTAGTGCTTGTGAAATTTAGACAATAGGTAGTGATGGTGTACTATATGGTAATGAAAGTGGTATGATGGTGACGGCACGCAGGTGTTAATAATGCAAGGGTAATAACGCGTTGATGGTGATGGTTGCTTAGTGCTGACATTGTATAGATGATATTAATAACATGGTAGCAATATAACAATAGCGACGGTGGCGGTGATGTTAAGGGTAATGGTATATGAAGTCTATTGTAAGGTTAAATATGTGATTATAGGATGGTTGTAATGGTAATAATAGTGATCTCTATAACAGTAGTAATAATGAGTTAAAATGTAAAATGTTGATTGAAAAGTAAGTCTTAATTTGAATTTTTATTTTGTCTTGAGAGTTTTGCAAAACTAATGGAAAGCTTGAGATTTGCTTAGTAAGATAAGGAATTTTAGTTCCATATTTTAAAAACCTAAATATAGTACAATAGAGGTTTTTTTATATCCAAAATCTTAGAAATTATAGATAAAGAAAAAAAGTGATACGTACATTACTTGTTTACCAAAAAGTTTTTTTGTCCAATATTTAGAAAGCTAATTATGCTACAACATGTTTTTCTAATCCAAAACTTAAAAAAGTTAGACATACGTTACTTATTTACCAAATCATCCTGTGGAATATAGGGTATTAAATTTTAGATCTGTAATCTATCTTATAGTAATTTGTACTCATCTTATACACATGGTACCTTGTGGAAGATGTATTTTTCTTTTCAATTTCAAGTTTATTATAATATATATAATTAATGTAATATGTAAAACCACCTTTTTCATATATTTAGTATAACTAATTAACAAGAAAAATTTAAATTAATTTTTGTTTTTAATATCAGAAATGCTCAATACGTAGAAACTTGTTTACATATGAAAGTTAAAATTCGTAACAAATGCATGTAAAATTGTTTATGTCTTATAACAAAAATTATAGAACATTTAGCAAATTCTAAAATAAAAAGAAAAATGGAAGCACTTTTGTATTAATTGGTCTTGGAAAATAGATAACACTTTTATATATAACTTGAAGTTTAAACACATACAATTGAAATTTCTCCAAAATACAAATAATAAGCGCTTCCAAAATGAAATAGTATAACTTTTTCCAAAATCAAAAGCCTCTAAAAGATAATATCAAACAAATTGGTACCCGTACTATATTAGTACATTTAGAATTTGTCTCTACTATATAAATACATAGTATGAAAACCTTGTACCGATACTGTACTTTTTCTTATGAAAGCAAGTCCTACAAAAATTAAACTCGTACTCTGTCTTTGCTCTTAATACCTTACTTGAACCCTATGCGCTATGCCCATTTGAGTAGCATATGGTGGATATTTTGTACAATAATTTTATTTGCTCTATCATCCACCATCTTTAAATTTGTTTTAAAAAATGATCCTTTAAATGGTCCAACTTTTTAAACATGTAATTTTAGACTTTCTTTTACAACTTGAAAAAATTTATAATAAAAAAATTAAGAAATACATATTCACATAAATGTAAAATAATGACAAAATTAAGTAACAAAAATTATAGAATTTAAACATAAAAGTACATTAAAATACAGCCAGTCTAAAAAGGTAAAGATAGTAGAATTGGTTTTTTTTATCATTTCATACATAAGGAATTTTTTTTATTATTATAATATCTCTTAAAGTGCATTTAGTTTAAAAATTATTTTGATCCTTTTCATATTCTTTGGAAAAAAAGTTATATGTTTTCTTAACATTTACACAATCATGATAAGGAAATTAATATTACCATAATTTTATAAAAAATTATAAAAATACTATTGAAACGAAAATAATCCCAGAATTAGATATATTAAACTCATATCTCAACTCATCTCTTGAAGAGATGAAATAGTAAGCGGATGATCTCGTTTCTTTAAGAGATGCGTTTAGTGTTGTAAAAATCAATTTCCTTTCTTGAAAAGACGAGGTTGCTAGAAGTATAACGATCAACCAAACCTACAACATTATCTCTTAAGAGATAAGCTTAGTTTACTTATTTTTGGAATTATTTTTTCGCTAGCGAGATTTGTGTAATTTTCTTTAAATTTATTATTTTTTCTTATCCATTTGGAATCTGCAATTATATTTTTAATTTTTCATATAATGTTCCTATTATTAAAATACTTGAAATCAAAATACTGGTTATAGGAGATGATTAATGAATTTCATAGCGTAGATATTTTCGGTCAAAAAAAAAAAAAAAGCGTAGATATAAAAAAAGGTCTTAATTATTTAACCTAAGAATTCAATTAGAATTTAATCAATTTATAACCCAGAAACAGCGGTATAGCGACAACTAACGAAGACTATGGTAGAGAAATCCTACTGAGGTTTGTGCAGAGAGAGAGAGAAAAGAATGGAGGAAGAAGACATAGAGAAGCTAGTGACAGCTTACTTGAAGAAGAAAGGGTTTAAGCAAGCAGAAGTCGCTTTTCAAGAAGAACTCCAACAACAGCAGCAGCAGCAGCCTTCCAAAACCACTGCTTCGCTGACTGAACCCGAGATCTCCAAGCTCGTTCTTGCCTTCAAGGAGTCAGTCATATATCATTCATTCCTCCTCTCTCTCTCTCTTTTTCCTGTAATGTATTTGTTTGGTTTTCCTCTGATTAGGGTTTGTTATTATATTGTTAGCTTTCCGTGATGTTTTTATCCTTAAAGATTCATGAATTGAGTCAGGCATTATGAAAGATGATAGATTGAAGAGAAATTTCTGTTGATATGTCGAAAGCTGTAAGCTTTAAATTATTTGGATGGCTTAAATAGGTGTTTAGAAACTCATGAAACTGAAAGGGACAATTGCTGTCTAGTTGTGAACTTTTGTACCTTATGCAATGGATTGAAGATAATATTGCTGTAAAGATGTAGCAAGTTATAAGCTTTTTTTAAATTAGGAAGGATTAAGATGATAATGGAGGATGTTGACTCAGGTAGTGCATTAAATCATGAATTTGAAGAGCAAGTTGTTTTAATTATGTTGAAAGCTTTAAGCTTTAGAACATAATAAAACATAAGCCAATGACATCTAAAGATGCTTGTGTGCTATTTGCCTTCAGAAAATGATAGTATAGTTACAAAACATCAACATGGGTAATCCATTGATCTGTGAAATTGGAGAAAATTGCTTCTGAACACCATTGTGTAAGACTTGCTAGAACCGCCTCATGAATTTTTGACATGGATGAAAGATTGCTGTGTTCATTAATGTAGGAGGATGTTCATCAATTCATACCCTTCAAATTGGAATTTAGGGTGTTGGCTAATAATTGTAAATTTTATCTATTGGCCAACCGTGCATTTTCATTGCTAATGGGATCAAACAATTTAGTTGACTTGTTTAGGTTAATTTGATAACATTGTACAAGTTTAGCATCTTTAACCATTTTGAGAAGAATAAATAAAGAATTTTGGATAGCGATCAAAAAGAGAGAAAGCCAGTTACAAACTCCTTTTTGTTGCTGCAAAAGTGTAGCACATTGCCATAACATTCTACTCAGCTGAGTTTTCTCCTCTAATTACTGAGTTGGATTGCAGATCAGAGCGAGGTCCTTCTCGGTACCACAATGAGTATAGCAAACTCAGGACATGGGCCCATGAATCGCTTGATCTCTACAAGGTTAATTATTGGCTAGTTTCATTCTGATTTTGTCAATTGATGATTAATGCGATATAACACATGCAGTAATGTGACTGTTGCAGCATGAGTTGCTTCGTGTACTTTATCCAGTATTTATCCACAGTTTTATGGATCTCATTGCTCAAGGACATCTTCAAGAAGGTACCTTGTTATTTCACTTTTCTCATCTAACATAGAAAGATTGTATATTTCTAATTTTGAGTGGATTAGCATCTGTATACATTCAACGCTTTCTCAATAAGATTCATTATTATTCTGCATGTGTTGTAGCTCGAACCTTTTTTAGTAGCTTCCGTGATGACCATATGATGATGCATTCGGGAGACCTTCCAAAGTTAGAAGGAGTCCTCTTGCCATCTCATCTAGAGGTTTCTCACTGAATTTAACATCTGCTATTTCACTCTCTTGTTAATTGTCACGCTATTTAATATTTTTTTACATATGCAGGAGATGGAATTTGCTCATTTTCTAAGGCATACTAAAGCCAAGATAAAGATATGTCAGGTGCTATTTGCTCTTTTTATAATATTTTTTTATAGCTGTGGGTAGTTGACAATTGACATTTTCTGTCCATGCTTACGTATAGTATAACTTTGTCCTACTGATTTTATTCTTATTCCACTATGTTCTAACTGAAATGTAGCATAAATTTATGTACTTCCACCCTTCCCATGAGAAAAGGATCTCAATTTCATGCTATGAATGCTGACAATTGCCAAATATTCCTGTTTCAGTTTATGAAAATGATATTGATGAGCTTTTTATATTGCCAGTACTCCCATGATCTACTCTTCCAGTTTTTGCACAAGTCTCAATTGATTACGATGCTTGGTATCATCAATGAACGCATAAACTTCCAAGGTAGAACATTGTTAATTCTTTTCTGTCCATGACCTCTTCGAACTCCTTGGGGTTTTACTGTATTTTTTTTAAGGTTGTTTCTAATTTTTTTTATTTATTTATATATTTATTTCAAATTGGCAGTCACCACAGGGCAACCTATGTCTATTTCTGATGATGTTGGGGTTGATACAATTTTTTCCCCTGATGATGCTGCTAGTCAATTAAGTTCTAAGGAAATACAATGGGGGGTAAGGGGATGCATTTTTTCATGTTATTTCTGTTAGTTTTCTGGTTTATTTTTTAAAGGTGTCTGTGTAAAACAAAGTAATTATTATTCTATTGTGGATATCAAAATGTGCTGATTTATGGTGTAGGAAGAGAATATTTTTGCATTAGATAAAGAATATCTAGAGGTGTGATATCGTGTTTTGAAGCAATGTCTGGTCCCTTCCTTCTAATGGATTTATATATATATATATATATATAGTTATATCCTTCCTAGTGCCTATGGATATTATTCTGATAGTTTAGTGACATTATTAGTTTGTTAGCTGGTTGAGGGAATATTTAATCCATCAATGTATATATGCATGTTAATATTGAAGAACATCTCAGTATTGTAGTATATTTAAATAGCCATCATTACTATTTATATATTAATTTTTTTACCTAGTCTAGAATGCCAACTACTGCGACAGCTGCTAATGTTTTGTTGTTAAATTCAAGCCATTGTGTGCTGGATACATTTTGCCCTTTTGTTCTAGACGCTTACTTAATCATTGGGAAAAAGAAGCAAAAATACGATGACTGTGTGCAGTTACTGAGTCTGTTTCACATAAATTGCAACCTGCATTATGGAACTGGGAGCTTATTAACATATGAAACTGCACATGCTCGAGAACTGAATTTATTATTAAAATCACTCAGAAGTCTTGAATAATTATAAGTGATTCCCCCCCCCCCTAGTTGCTCGAAGATTCTTTAGAGGACCGCTTGGAGAAGGCAGGCAATTTGCCTCCAGAATCAGAGAAAGCTGAAGGCGAAACGAAAGAAGGTGATGCAGATGAAAATAAGGTATATTTTTCTATTGCCTGCTTTGATTTAGTTATTTCTGATATCATTGTCCAGTGATGCAAAGGCATTTTATCAAGAAAGCATCTTGTTTTAATTTGTATTCTAACGTGTCTGTGAGATTTTTGATAAGTGATCGACTTCATATTTATCTGGTCATATTGCAGAAACGGTCACTTGAATTAGGAAAGCAAGGTGCTTCAGTCAAAAAGTCAAAAAAGGACAAGGCTGCTGGTGTAGCTGGGAAAGGCTCACGTCCAGAGTCTAATTCTATTTCTACTGCACCACGAGTCAAACCAGAGCTTGCTTTGCCCATAATGTACACTCGAAGTTCCTTGTCTCAGCTCCTTTTATTTTAGTGTGGTGTCGCAATGTAAGCAAGAATTGCATGCTATTTAGGAGGATAGTGTGAGCATGGACAGCATATTATAGTTTGAAATCAACACTTATCTGACCCTCAAGGGTTTAGTTTAGTACTTAAGGCTCAAAACACACTCATGACAATTTGTGTGAGGTTTTGGGTTCAAATCCCACTAATGACACTTCTTGGAGCTGTCTGTATACCCGCAAGTTACCTAGTGCATAGACCTGTATGGTGGTTCACGTGCTTGGAGGTAGCTGGTCATATTATGGCTATGGCCCGCATTATAAATAAATAAATAAATAAAAAAAAAAACTTGAAAGCTGCTATTCTTTGTGGCTGACCATTTTTGGGGAACCTCAACTTTTTGGCATAAATAAATATTCATGCTTAAATTTTTTAATCTGCTTCTTGCTTTAAATATAACATACATTTCTTTTGCTCGCTAATTTCAATGTCAGGTCTACAGAGGTTGAACAGTCCATACTTGAAGACTTGCGCAATCGTGTGCTGTTGAGCAGTACCGCACTGCCTTCTGTCAGCTTTTACACATTTGTTAACACACATAATGGGTATGTTGACAGCTCCAATTACTCGATTCTTGCGAATAGAAAGTCACTTAAAAACATATCTTTCTTACTTGCATATCTGTCTAAATTTTGTCCAGTTTGAACTGTTCGTCAATATCCCAAGATGGGTCTTTGGTTGCTGGTGGATTTTCAGATTCTTCACTGAAGGTTGTATCCTGCCATCTACTTGATGCGTACATTTCTTGTATAATTTTTTGCTTAATCCAGATGTACTTTGATAGGTTTGGGACATGGCAAAGCTGGGGCAACAGTCTGGTGCTCGTAAGTCTACTGAAAAATTTCATTTCTTTTTTCAGTTGTGCTTGTTTAAGATTGATGCTTTTAGTGCGGAGTTTCTGATCACTGGTTATTACCATGATGTCCATCAATAAAGTGTTCTGTTACTTCTACATTTACGTTTGGAAAGTTAGACTTTGCCTGTAGGGTGTTTCTGGACTAGTCGAAATGTAATTTGTTAATATAACTTCCAAATACAATCAGTATCATGCAGCTTTCTGCCTTACTCCTGGAAATTGTAAAGCTGAGATTTCTTGGTTGGTTGTCATCATTAGAAACTACATCGCACTAGGTTGGGTGTGGGGGACATGACAAGGTATTTTATCATAGCTGGAAAAGGAATTTTTAGCAATGGATATGTTCCTGAGTACATAATATTGAAATAGAAACCTGGAAATGAAAGTATTGAGCAAAGGGCAAACTGAAAGAAAATGGAGGAACAGTTAAAGAAAACATGTGGGATGGACAAAAACAAGGAGATTATGCATGTACAATATGATAGTAGCTTTAGAAAGATAGCCTCAACTGCAGAAGCTTAAGGTTCAGCTTCCTTAGAAATTCTGTGATTTACTTTCATTGAATACTCCTGAAGATATTTTTCAATAATTTGCATGGTAGTCCCAATTGCTGAGGTTTGCATCCCATTCCTGCAGTTTGGTCTCAGATGATGGGATAATAGCAGCCAATTTTTGGATACTGCAAGAATTTTTTGCACATCAAGCAGTTGGCACTTGGCACTAGAAGAAAGTGTCCGTTTCCAGTTTTTTCAATGGCTGGAAGCTGCCTCTCTGGCCAAACAGAAAGCACATCTTAAGTGCCATAGGGGGTTCTGGACATTTATTAATGATTTCAGTAATAATAAGGGCCATGTTTTTTATCATCATTGTCACTTGCATCATTGGCATTCTTTATATTGAAATTACACTAAGCTAAAGTCAAGAGGGGTTGGTTGGGGTGGGACGGGTGATGAATCGAGTTTTAACTGTTTAAGTCTGATTTTAGTTCCAAATGATCAAATTTAATGATTTGAGCAAAGTGGATATGCAACACAGTACTAGAAAATAAATAGGAAAAAGAGAGAGAATTCAGGTCTTGGATTTTGACGTGGAGTTTGGACCAACACTTATTCTCTACAGGCCCATGATGCCTCTAATCGAGGACTTCATATCCCATTTTATTTGATCACCAAAACAAGAATGCTTGCAAGAAGCTCCATTATTTTTACACACAATTTCAGACTAGCAATGCATGAATAGTGCCTTTCAACAATTTGCTACAAAGTTTATCAATGGCACTACACTGGTTTTTTTAATTTTGACTATTGCCAATTTATGAATTAGAGACAAATTTAATGAATAATGATGTATAACCACCACCACCAAAAAAAAAAAAAAAAAAAAAAGAGAAAAAGGGGCTGGGGTGGGGTGTTTGTGGGGAATTGGGGGTGGGGGTGGGGGTTGGGGGGGTTGTGGGGTGGGGTAGGGGATAAAAAAGCTTTCAAAAGTGTTTATTTTCTCTAAATATCTCCAATTTTCAAGGTTTTCATAAAATATGGTCATTGCCCAAATTCTCTCTCTTTTGCCCATGCATTAAATACTGACCTATGGCTATTTTTGTACTACTGTCTAAATGCCATGTTTTTTACCATTTGGACACCATGTTTATTATCATCCAGATGCTATGTGAAAATCTTTAGCCGTCTGGTCTTCAACCTTTTAGGATTTCGGATTTCACTCAACAAAAAGAGAACAGAGTTTGGGCAACTTATGTCATCCATGTGCTTTGTCCTTTTGATTGGACCCTAGGCAACTGCAACATAATTAGTAGCTTATTGATCATATCCTGATGAAGTTGATGTTTTGGACTCTAAATCACTGGAATATGATTTATAATCATGCTACCGTTTGGATTTCAAGCTCTATCATCTGGGTGCTAGTTGCAGTACAATAAGGTTTTGCAAAAGTGAACAATTAAAGCCAAAGCAAGATAAAACAATTCACACATACAATCACCAATTCATGGTTGATAGAAAGTGTGTGATTTTGCACATATTAAGTGAGTCTTCTATAATAGATTTGTTTAATTATTCAATTTGTTTCATCAAAATCCAATATGAACCTTTTGGTTCAACATATAATATATTCTTGTCAAGCACTTGTGTGATTTAAAAAAAAAAAAAAGGAATAGAAGCTCACAAGAGCAGACTCTCATATCTAGATCTTAAAGGCATCAGGATTTCCCCATGTGGTTACTTGCTAAAGTTCATATGCTTTATATCTGCAATGGTGAAGAGCTTTTTGTCGTGTTGCTTGGTTAATGGAAAAATTTTGACACCAAAACTGCTTTGGTGCTCAGCTACTCCACAGGGCGAAGATGATCCTTCTAATAATGAACATGTCGTGGGGCCGAATGGTGGAAAAAGATCTTATAAATTATTCCAAGGTCATTCAGGGCCTGTTCATTCAGCCACATTTTGTCCCCTTGGCGACTTTATCCTTTCATCATCAGCTGACTCAACGAGTATGCATTTTGAAAATTAATTACTTTTCTTTGGTGAAATTTTCACTTGATTACCATGCTTGGAATTTCTTTACTTGATATACATTAATTTCTCCAGTTCGGTTATGGAGCACGAAACTGAATGCTAATCTCGTATGCTACAAGGGTCATAATTTTCCTGTTTGGGATGTTCAGGTATAGAGTTCTTTCTCTGTTCTTATACCCATGAAAAGGGTTGCTCTCTCCTTTCCTCTTCCTGCCATCCAACCCACCTCCCTCCTTTCTCTCTCTGCCTGCACATGAGTGACTGGTTGTTTGTGCATGTTACATATGTGTACACATGTAATTAGGCAATATATGGTCTGTAAATGGTTGTCCACCCAAACTTGCAAATGATTGCTTGGTTTAATGGAAATAAGGGCTTGTAATTTATGGAAAAATGGTGTTTAATACCTATTTTGATTTGGTAACAACACATGGCAAGATGCAATGATAGTCAGCACATAGCAGCAGACTTGACAGAGATTATCTTTCAGAGATGCTACAAGTTAAGCCTTTGCTTTGATAATTGAAAAGGATGGATGGGAAGTGGAGTGAGTGCAAGTGCTGGTGAGGAATGGAAAATAAGTTAGCTAATCTATTGTTTGGATATGGAAAAAATAGAAGGGATGTGAAATGAAAGAAAAATTTATGGGAAAAACACAAAAAGAGATGTGTTTCTATAATTTCAAATTTCATTCTTAGTTTAATGGTCCTATGTAGTATTCGGTGAAGCAAGGTTTATTATGTAAGCTGCACAACTTTCCATTGGCTTTAACTCCAAAATCCAAATTGGAGGTACTAGGTGTTTGTGGGCCCAAGGATTCCTATCCCTTTTTGCATCTATTTATCGATTATGTACCATCTTCTAACAAACATGGAAAAAGAGATTTTGCCTCAACTTTCCATCCTACCACCTTCTATTCTTAAGAACTATTAGCCAAACAAAGTGTAAAGATTTTGGATTTGTTTTGTAACATGGTGCTGCATTTGGTTGGAGTTTCTGTCTGTAAAGATGAATACATAATTTATATAGCTTGTATGCATATACATGGAAGGCCTTTGTTTACTGATGGATGTCTTTGATACATGGAAGGTCTTTGTTAACTGATGGATGTCCTTGATATTTTTGATGAGTTTGATTGTTAAAAATTTTGTTTCCTGGTAACCATATTTACAGTAGATGATTATATAATTACATATCATTAGAATTTGATGAGTCACATTTTTCTTCACTTTTTTTCGTTAAACAAAAGAGTTTAATCAGTTACAAGTCATACCCATCTCTGTGTCAATACTGAATATGCATATCAGCTCTTTGGCTGCCCTTAATGTCAGTTTGCTCTTATTGTGGCTATGTTTGTGATACTTCTCCATGCTTGGAGAATGTTCTTTGTGACTTGATTGGCATTTGGCATAGTTACTGTACCAGCAGGTGCTGATGACCTATCTTTTGCAATATGACCTCTACACTTACGACAATCTTCATAAATTGCAATTTCTTCCCCCTTTTCTATAAATGTATTTTTTATCTTATGTCTTTACATATAAAAGTAGAGAATTTTGTATGGCTTACCTTTTACTTTCCTGTTTCAGTTTAGTCCTGTGGGGCATTATTTTGCAAGTGCTTCACATGATAGAACAGCAAGAATTTGGTCCATGGACAGAATTCAACCCCTGCGAGTAATGGCAGGACACTTGTCTGATGTTGATGTTAGTTCCCTCATCTCTTGTGCTTCTCTCTCCTTCTCTTCTTGCCTCTCTTAGAAGTTCTTATGTGTCTGAATGCTGGTTTTAGTGTGTGCAATGGCATCCCAACTGTAACTACATTGCTACTGGCTCCTCCGACAAGACAGTGCGTTTGTGGGATGTCTCTAGTGGAGAGTGTGTCCGAATTTTTATTGGCCACAGGAGTATGATTCTGTCCCTAGCTATGTCGCCAGAAGGTCGCTATATGGCTTCTGGTGATGAAGAAGGCACGATTATGATGTGGGACCTCTCAACTGGTCGCTGCATTACACCTCTAGTAGGTCACACGTCATGTTGTGGACACTTGCTTTCAGGTCTGTTGTTACTTCTGAATATTTTGCATCTGTTAAACCCTCCAGGCATATAGACTTCTAACTTAATTGTGTCTCATTGAATACATCAGTGGTGAAGGTGCACTTCTCGCATCTGGCTCTGCCGATTGCAGTGTTAAGCTATGGGATGTCACTGCAAGCACGAAAATTTCCCGAACTGAGGAAAAGTGAGTTTAGTCTTGCTAATTTATGCTCCCTTTTTTTTTCATATATATTTAAGGAACCATTGGGTTTTCATCTTTTATGCTATGAGTTACGGTCACTGGATCCTGCCCATGCACAACCCAAAAAAGGAAAAAAAAAAGGGCCACAACACCCCCCTACAAAACATCTCTCATCAACCCCCCAACCACCCAGCATATAATTCTTGAGTGAATATCTACCCCATAGTAAATTCAACTGAAGCTTGCTTGGCAGCAAATCTTCTTGGCAAGCATAGAAGCAATAGATGATCTTCATTGTAATCTAGACATTGATTCTGGTTGCTTCTGCACTATAATTTCCCGTAGACAGTGTATTGCAGTATATGGAATTTGGTAAACTGGCTTTGCTACATATACCTTCCATGTGCTGTAATTTTTTGTTAATCTTTTTACCGGAAAGGAGGTGTCCTCAGTTATTGTGTCAGCCCTTACATGAATATGTGGGGTGTTTTGGGGGTGGATTTTTGTTTGTTTTTGGGGGGTGAGGGTGGGGGTGTGTGTTTGTTGTTAAAAATAGATTATTATTCGACATCTTTTTTTTTTTAACAACCGTTTTCAGTGAAGCTTGCTTGCAAGCTTATAATTTATGAGTTATATGTCAAATAAATAAGTCAATTTTTTACTTTCAAAGGTTGAAGGTAAGTACTCTTTTTGGCCCCAAAAAAATTCTTGTTGGCCAATCAATATACCAAAATTTCCATTTTGTGTAAGTAATAAATCAGTTTACTGACTCATGGCAGAAGTGGCAACACAAGTAGATTGAGATCATTAAAAACACTTCCAACTAAGGCAACCCCGGTGTACACTTTGCAGGTATATCCTTTCAGCCTGCCTGTACTTCACTCCTTTCATGATTTGAACTTGGTTGCTAAGTTGTTTATTGATTTTTTGAACAGTTCTCCCGTAGAAACCTGCTCTTTGCTGCAGGGGCTCTCTCTAAAGCCGTGTAAGTTGCTTCACAAGTTCATAGCACTAATGCACAAGAATTTTTTCTCTTGAAGATGTCAAAAGGGTAAAGTTTTCACATGTTACAATTAGACATGGGAAGAAGGTCCCTTATAAACTTCTTACATCTTCTCCCAAGTCGATAGGTTTTGAAAAGAGGTAGTGTGAACGCCGCTTGGGTGTGTACCAATGTAGGTCAGTTATTTGAACGCTTTGATGTATCATTTTTATCCAGTTAGAATCCGATGTAGTGAGGATCTCAGCGTAACTCAGTAATTTATTACAGATAAAATGGCTGTCCATAGTTATGATGTATTGATGATCTGTGTCTATTTATGCTATTCTTTTGTACCAAAAATGGGTTGTATTTCATAATCTGTTTTCAGTCAGATTTGGAAAAAGCCGTGGGGTTGGCCATATCATCTTACAGAGGTGCAGGCTATTGGCCTAAATAATGTTAGGCGATGTTAAAAATCTTTTGCTTGGTAACAGGTTGAAGTTAGGAATTATGATTCTGGAAAAACCCAATGGATTACGGCCTTTCAGGTATTGCCTTTTCATGTCTATTATGATGCCTAATAGAAGCAAGTTCTTTTAAGAGGAAGGAATCACATCTTATGGCTTGGAATTCTAAATTTGAGCTGCGATAACTGGAATCACATGTAATTATTGTCTTCTATATTGGGCAACACGCAAATAGACAGAGAACCGGCCAATGGATCTTATGGTTGTGGACTTAGATTTACATGCGTACTAGAGTAAGATGGTTTATGTTTGAATTCTGTACTAAAGTTAATTTTAAAAGAAAAAGGAAAAAATGCAACTCATTTTCCGCAAGAAGTCTTACTGAGTTCAATATATTTGCTACGTCATTTACAACAATATCAGTGTTTGGCTTTGAACAACCTTAATGAGAGTCCCATCTCTGTACGAGAATTCATTTTTACAACAATATTGCCCAATTCCCTCTGGACTTTATCCGACCATTTTAGCATAATTTTACACTAATCACCTCTTCTTGCCCGTAGATTTCTTCAGATGAGACGACCCAAGTCTCAATTCGCTTATCTTTGTACCATCTAATGACTTTCCAGGGATTCAGACTATGGTTGGAAAACAGGATTTTTTGGGTCACATCACTAACTATATAACCTGACCTTGTGTGGCTAGTATCGACAAAATACATAATGAAAAGCTGGTGCCTTTAGACATCGGCATGGTTCGAGTCGGTTCTGGACCCGAACCGGAACCGTCGGTTCATGGTTCTATGTTTTGTGAAACCGGAACCGGAACCGTCAGAGCCGGGGCGGTTTACGGTTCCAAGGAACTGCTGGTTCCGGCTGTTCCGATTCTCGTGAACCGGTTTTTTTTTTTTTTGAAAAAAAAATGAAGAAAACAAAAACCTTATCCCCAATCTCACCGGTTTTTTTTTTTTTTTTTTATTATTATTATTATAGAGATTCTTAATGTTATAATTTTTTTTAAGCATTCCAAATGCATAAGCTATGTCAATGAAAAGAAATTTGAAGAGATGAAAAAATTAAAGGGCAAAAAAAATTAAACCTATGTTGATAGCAAACGATGTCTACCCGCCCCCCCCCCCCCCCCAAAAAAACTGCCCCATGCAAGACCTGCATCATGCGCATTCTTTTTTTTTTTTTTTTTAATTCAAATATTTGGCGGTTTCAGATCCGATTGGAATCGTTGGTTCCGCCACGCTAATCGCTTGGACTGTTTGGAATCGTCACCGACGGGGCGGTTCTTGCGTCAAGAATCGCCGGTGACGGTTCGGGGCGGTTCGTGGTTCGGAACCGCCTCGTGGTGATGTTTAGGTGCCTTGAAGTAAAAGGTTAATTTTAGGGGAGAAAAAAAAAAAAAACATTTCAAGTTGGTGACTCATTTTGTGATTCTTTGATAATGGGATAATGGTATGCAAGTAGCTCTATTTTTAATTTTTCGTAATTTAGTGTCTCATTTTTTTTATTTTGGTAAATTAATGCTTGCATTTTTAAGGTTTATGTGATTCAGTCTTTTCGTTAAATAATATTTGATGGATATTTATTTTGATGATGAGACAATAGTAATATTGACTGAAAATTACCAAAATGTAATAATGCAATGCTAAATTCTCAAAATTTCTAAAAAGTTGAAAGTACCGACACATAATCTATTATTAAAATAAATATCCGTTAAATATTATTTACTAGAGATATTGAATTGTACTTATTTTAAAAATATAAATACTAATTTACGAAAATCTAAAAATCAAACGCTAAATTACAAAAAATTACTTGGCCTATCATTATCCTTTCAATTATACGAGTCAATAACTTATTCTTCTTACTGCCTTCTCATTTTTATGATCAATTTTTATAAAATCCTTGCTTTATAGTTTATAGCGTGTATGTTGATGGTTTGGAAATTTAATGGATTGAGGATAAAAAAAAGACTGATAGAGTATAACAAATATATATATATATATATAAAATAAAAATGCAATTGTTTTCACTTTTAAATTTTGGTAATTTAGCGTGTAATGTGTCTACCTTCTGCAATTTAGTGCTTCTACTTCAAAACAAAGTTCACTTCTATATCACAAAAATACTAAATCGAACTTCATTTCAAAGGAGGTATACTTATTTGCAAAGGATAGAGAAACTAATTTGAACACTAATTTAAAAAAAAGTGTATTAAATTTTAAAAGGTGAAATTTTGGATACTAGCTACCAAAATTCGAAAGCAAAGATATTCATATTGCGTTTTCCCCAATATTTTCTCTTAGCCAATCTTGTTCTATATCTATATTTATGTTTATACATATATAATTAATAAGTAGTAATAAGGGAAATTATTATTTTTTTTGTTTACGACTCTTATTAAAGTGATTAGTTAAATAAGGTCTAATTAAAATTAATTACCAAAATATATAGCTTTGAAATTGCATGTGTTAAATGGGATATATGAATAATGCATTTTTGCTCTTATATTGTGTTTTATATATGTGATATACACACGCATATCTCATATATACAGACTCCGTATCCTATTTTATACATGCAGCATTTGTACAAAACCTTATATCCTATCTTGTAGACATGATTTTGCATTGGATTTTAACAATATTATTTTCATTTGGCTTATATTTTGATAATTTCATTTTGTAAGTGCTGTAGATACGTGTTAACCCCTTAATAAGACTTATTTTTAGGGAGATTATTGAGTTATTCAAGGTAGTTTTAACAATATAAAATTTGTATTAATATATGGCATACGAAAATTTCCATTCTTATCCCATCTTTTAGTCACATTTTCCTTCATATTTATTAGAACAACAACATGCATAATCGATTTCTATAACAATTGCATAATATTTTACATTAATATTAAAGATACAATAGTTATATCTTTTAAAATTTGTATTAATATATGGCATACGAAAATTTCCATTCTTATCCCATCTTTTAGTCACATTTTCCTTCATATTTATTAGAACAATAACATGCATAATCGATTTCTATAACAATTGCATAATATTTTACATTAATATTAAAGATACAATAGTTATATCTTTTATTTTTATGTAGAGGAGTTAATTGACAATTTTAAATATGAATTTTTTTGACCATTACAACGAGAGAGGGTGGATTCGAACCCGAAACTTCTTGGTTGAGAGATTAAGAAGATGCCACTAAGCTACAATGCTATTAGTCTTCACCATCTTGAATTTGCAAAGTACATCATTGTTATACTAATGCTGTAAATTCACCATTACCGATTTCACATTTGATATTTTTCTATCTTCCCACTATTACTAATCCATCTATAGTAAGATTCCACACACAAATCCACTTCTACAAATCTTGTTGGTTTGAAGTTTGTAAAAATCAGGTTAATATTAGTTTATGAGTAGTTATGAATTTTTTTTTGTGTTTATTATTTCCTCTTTCCTCTTTCTTTTTATCATTTATGTAAGATTCCCTTTATTAAAATTTATATCCTTGTGGATTAAATAAATATTGTTCTTTTGGAAGATGCAATGGTCCAATCAATCATCTGATAGTTAAACTAAATATAGAAATTGGAATATTAACTATTTTAGTGGTGCAACCATGGTTGGATATCGTATGTGTAACGCCCTAAACTAAGAGCATTATCAGCCCATCACGTGTCCTCGCTAGGGATGGACACATTAAGGCTCAGATTTTACTAAACCAACATGATAAACTCCAATGTGTCACATTAAAAGAGGACTTATCAATTAATAAAAACTTATGGAAAAATTCGGTTGGCATAAACCAAGCTCCAACTTACATCAAACTTAAAAACATCCTAAGAAAAGTCTAAAAACATAACTTTAAGAATCATTATAACTATTTCAAACTTCATAAAGTTTTCAACTCTAGCTATCTCTAACTCTAAACATCTAATAGTTAGCTGGAAAATTAGCTCTACTATCATCGTCCCCATAATCTATGATTACATCATAACTGGTTAAATAAAAAACCACTGGATCAATACCTGTTCCTGAAAAATAAAAAGAATGAGTACAAGGCCCTGTACGCTAAACCACAACTATGTACGCATGAGCAAATATCATACGACTTCATATACTACATTGTAACATATACAACAACTACAGTTTATTATCTTTTGTTTGCGAACAATCATCATAGTTTAGAACTATTTGTAACTAACCGTAAACCTGGAGTACCTCATGACTCCATGAAGAATAGATACATATGCATATATGCTTACATATACTTTTGGTGTTGAGTACTTCTTACACACCTTAGGTACCGTACTCGTACATCTCATAGACTACTGGAATCATTTCTGCGTACAACTCTACTAAAGACACATACAGATCATTAGGGTGCCGTCCTAGTATATCTGTACTCTTGATTTACTAGACCTAGCCAAACACAAGCAACAACCAATTTAAAGTCGGATAGTGTTAAGCCCATTTTGCAGTGTCTAAGCCTACATTCACAAGCAACAGCCAAGGTAAGGACATACCTGATATGATGCTTGAAATAACCAACTCAACAAAACCAAGATCACCTGATCACATATAGCAAAAACTAACTCAAAACTTATTTTCAAAAGAAAGATATTACTTCTAAGATCATGTAACCTCCTAAGCTATTAAGAACTACAACTACTTTAGGTCTAAATATGCCTTATTACTTGGATTTAAATGTCCTAGATATCAATCTAAGAGTTTAAGTGTTTGGGAAGGTCAAACAAGGGTTAAAAGAAGATCACATAATCTCTTTGTTGATCATGGTTGTGGAGGAGGGCGTGATAAGTTCTGGGAAAGAAAAACATGCTGAAACTCCCTTATCATGCCGATTTTAGAGGGTGTAATTGCCATAACAGCCTTTGTGACGGCCATGATGGGGCTAGTGATGGATATCATGGCGTCTGTCATGGCCATGATGGGCATGGTGACAGCCATGATGGGCTAGAATTCGCCATTCTCGAGTAGATCATGGCTTATATCATGATCATAACTCCTGTTCATACTCCTATTTGCTCCAAAATACAAGAAAAGCTCCTAAACATCTAGTTTCTTGATCTTAAACCATACAAAACTCCGAAAACGATTTAGAAAACATTGAAACACTTTTATAAATAACATTGCCTGAACCCAAACGTCCTTCCTTTCCTTTGATCATAAGAATAATGAAATCACAAACAAGGAAACTTAGGGTTTCCTAATCCTCCTCCAATAGATTGAGTCCCTTCAACACCAATGATAAAACATAGGAGGATAATCTTTCCTAACCCTCAAAAGAACCAAAGGGAGGAAAACTTACCTAGTTCTTTGACTTTTGTCCTTTCTTGAAGCAGATACTATCTTGAGGGAGTTTTCGGGTTAGACTCTTATGAAATTGCTATAAAAAAATACGTATTTCTTTTAGGAGAGAGATAAATTGAAATTATTTATTGGAAAAGACTTATTTTCCTTCTTATTTAATAGCAAATGACATCCTTACTCTTTATTATAATTTATTTTCCTTTATATCACAGTATGGCCCGTTGAATAGCCGGCTGGTCCAATCCCCTCAAATTAGTGACGGGACCATAGAATTTTCTATAAAGTGTAGTGGATTAATAACGTTGTATTACTTCTAGATCAATTTTCCAAAGATTATTATATAAATATGTATACATAGATATTTAATACCATCTAAAATACTAGAAATCACTAAATAAATATGAGGGTATATACCAATTGTGTCAATATACATACGATGTATATTATCTAATAAACTTTTTCTCTGTAGATACATATGTGTATTAATAGGATGACCATTCATCCATCACGTGTAAACACCTGACACTAACATATATTATCTTTTCTTGTGATAGGATTAAGATCAGTGGGAATGAATTTTGAATTAAAAATTGGAATCATTTTCTTCAATTCTACAATTATTTTTCATTTGTAGTTAATTCCTGCAGTGCATCGTTTGTTGTTGTTGTTTTTGTTGTTGCATTCGACCACCAAGCACACATATTAAAAAGGATTAACTATTGAAAAACTTTGGCAAATCATGTTTCCCTGAACAAACATGTCTAAGTATGTATTTTCCTAAACTGGGAAAACTTGTTCGACTAATGGGAGATACGGAAGAAAGAGAGGTTAATAGATTATGTACATGATCTGCTGCCTTAGTTGGACAGATAGGAAGAAAATTATGCTCTATTGGGGAATCTTATTTTTTTATACAAGCTACAAAATCACTTGAAGTATAACTCGTATTACAATTTATATATATATGAATTTTTTTTTCTAGATATATAAAGTTTTATATTCTTCAAAAAGTCAACTTTATACTTACTGTTACCGCTCAGTATTTAAAATATTACTAAAATCCTCAAACATATATAGAAATGAGGCTTAATGTCATGAATGGTGTCCGTATTTTGATAAGATATATAATTAGATATTAGAACTTTAAAATTGATCAATTTAGAACCTAACTTTTAAAATAAATTAAATTGGTACTTAAAAAAACTTTTCTTGCATGCAAATTAAATAATATTCCCATCAACTTTTATTTATGTACTAAATTGATTGATTTAAAGTTTTCTAGGTATTAAATTGATCAATTTTAAATTTTAGATATCTAATTGTATATTTTGCCAAAATTTATGTACTATTTATAACCTTACAAATAACTACATAAACACTCTCCAAGAGAATTACATCAATAAATAATAAAGTTTTATTTAGGTACTATTTATGACATTATCCCTATAAATATCCCCATGAATACTCTCCAAAAGAATTAGATGAATAAATAAAAGCCTTATGAACAAGTTCTAAATATGTTACCAGTCGATATGTCCAGGGAAGACTGAAAATAAACTAACAGACTCAACCCGATACAAACAACCCAACACTCAGTATGAACAACACAGATAACAAACATAGATGATAAATCCCTCATCTAACCATCATAGTTTACATAGTGAAAACTCAAAAACCTAAGTTAGATCCGCAGAGCTTGCATTTCCTATGATGCGGGTTTACCTTTGTTGGAAGAGCTGCTACATACCTTCCAGCATTTTTAGGATAAAAAAGGCCTAGTACATTCCTATCAGCATGGTCATGACGTATGTTAAGTTCGTAGAGCATGCTCTATTAACGATGTGAACTGGTGTTAAGAAAGAGACAGTAATTAGGTTGTAATGGTGGAAAGGGATGTTGTTGTAGGCACTTAGTATTGAATAGATTATAATAAAAATACTAAAAGAAGTTAGAAAGATCTTTTTCTTTCTTTTGTTCTATGATTTTTAAAATAAACGCATATGTAATTTGGCTAAGTGAACAAGAAGAATGGATTTCACTTTGTATACCCGAAGCTTTGGCATTTAAAAGTTTGCAAATCTATGTTTTTATCTCTATCTTTTGATTGGTCCACACGAGCCAATTAGTAAAATGATATGATTTAATTGAAGCGAAAAGAACAAAAAATATAGAAAATTTGAAAAGAAAAAACCTAAAAAAAAATCCAAGCTATGATGTGTGGTTAATGAGACAGCAAACGAGCCGAGTTGCTTGTGAGCTACTTAAAGTCAACTTTTTTTAGGCTTCTTTAGGTTGAGTTTGTTTAGAAAAAAGCCAAGCTTTAGTTCAAAATAAAGATCATTTAGTTAAGTGAGCCAAGTTTGAGTTTTAGGTTACATTCGTGAGTCGGCTTGTAAAGGGTTTGTGAACTAGGCTCACAAACAAGTTCGTTAAGAGCTTAAGAATGGGTTTATGAACAATTTTTTAATACATATTATACTACTATGAACAATTATAATATATGATGTATTATTTATATTATTTCTATTGATTTAATGAGCTTGAGCTAAGGCTCGAGCTATATTTTTTAGGTTCATTAAAAACCTAGCTTAGCTAAAGCTCATGAACTTTTTAAACAACTAGATCTTGAGCCTTAAAAAAGCTCGGCTTGATTTGGTTCGTTCGTAACTTTGATGGTTAACAATTGAAAGACTAGGGTTTGACTAATCGTCACCATAGTAAGGAGGTTCATTGCCCTTAGGTAGATATGGTTAAGAATTTGGAATTAAACTGAATCTAAACCGGAATTGAAAATTGAAAAATCAAAATCGAAACCTCAAGAGCAGTTTTGATCCTGTTCTAGGACCATAAAACTACAAATTTGATATCTTTTAAGATAAAATTTAAAAAGAAGAAAACAAAAACATAAAAAGAATTTTAACTGTAAGTAAAATTTTTAATCCATTTTCTTTTAAATATTTGTCTAATACGTGCATTTATTTATACATAAACACAATTAACTTTAATTGTAGTGTTAGCTATATAGATTACGATCTAAGGCTACAATTGAGATGAGTTGAAAAAGTATAATGTTGAGTTCGAAACTTAGCTTGAACTCAATCAAGTTTAGGATTTTAAACTCGAGTTTGGTTTGAAGTAACACTATATATGCTTGAACTTGACTTGGTTAAGCTCATTTAAACTCAATTTATTAAAAAAGTTTATTTTAATTTTTTTAATTATATTAATACCTAGACTCGATTTGAATTTGATTAATGTTTATATTTGACTTGAGCTTGATAGAAATCAATTAGCTTACGCTTGATTAGGCTTGCAAGCTAATTGAGCTAAACATATGAAACTCAAGCTCACTTAAACTGCTTGAGTAGTTCGAGCTCGGACTTGATTTGACTATTCTTGAATTGAACTCGAATAAATATCGAGCTAAACTCAAGTAATTTATGAATTGACTTGGTTTATTTGCAACCCTCTATAGGAGTATAACATATCGGAAGCTAAACATAGTCAAAAACATTGTTAAGGAAAATAATTTAACTTTTGATACAAGTTTTCATAAACCAAACCAAACATGTTTTTAAAATATATTTATTTGATGTATTATCAAATGTCATAAATAAGCAATAAATACTATTAACATGAAATAGTTTAAACATTAAAATTTATATATTTAATTATATTTTATTTTTTAGTATTTTATTTCTTTTTTCTTTTTATAGTAAATTTGGCTAGAGCCAACTCTCTCCCAATTTTAAGCTGGGAATTAGAAACAATGGTTTTAAAGCTAAATTTGGAATTGGCCAAGTTTAGTTTTGGTTATAGAATCGTTAGTGGAGGCTCATTGAATTGTGACCTTATTTATTTTTAGGCTAGCTAGTTAGCTATGGCAAAAGAAAAAGCTTATGGCAAGATTAGAATGTAGGAATGGTCGGAATGGAATCGTGATTCTGGCTTTCGTTCTTCTTTTCAATGATTTCTTTGAACAACGAATCCAATTTCTTGGAGGAATTTGATTCTGTCTTTTTAATGGTGGAATTTTGATTTCATTCTAATTTTATTAATGATTATTATTTTAATTATATTTTTATCCTATATATAGATTTATTAGCTACATTTATTATGAAGGATATTTTTAAAAATCATATCATATAATCATCTCATTTCATTCCATTTTATGAATATATTCAAACATAAAAATAAATTTGCTATTTCGTTGTTCAATTCATTTCATTCTTTTAATTCTAATATATTATATTTTAGATGATTCTAGCATATCAAATTTAACATTAGTGTTGATATTCATTGCTACTAAGATAAAATAAGGATATCAAGTGCATTATCTGACAACCTGATTACTATACATGGACTGGTCTTAGCCGACCAACTTAAGATTCGGTGCGATGAATCATTACCTCCTTTAGGTTATCGTACGATCCTTGTAAATAGTGGTCCATTACCCTCTGGCCTTAGGGAAGACGGCTATTCTTTTTACTTTCTTTTCTATAATTGTAGTAAAAAGTTTAACTATTTATTTTATTTAATATATTAATATCATGCCCTCGAATAATGTCAAGGCATAGCAGTTATACGTAAAGACTATCCTAAACTATATATTTATCATGATCGTTTGCTATCAAATTTTAGATTCCAAAATAATTCAATTAGGTTTTGAAAACATTTGAAATGCAACAAAAATAATAGAGTTTGACAAAAAGTTTCATAAAAAGATTACTCGCATGAGTAACCAATGTATATAAATAAGTATAAGATAAAAACAGTAGAATAAAACCAACTTAGGGTATATCGTGCTATCCAAAACAAAAGTATTAAGAAGTATATTAGACGGGTTTGTGTTGATATGTTTAAGATGTATTTTATTTGATTGGTCCACATGTCCTATGTTGATTGGTGTACATCTTTTTCTGTTAGGATATCTTGTATATATGTATAGTATAGGCTTCTGTATCTTTGAGACAAAGTTTTTCCATAACAAAATTATCTTTCTTTTCCTGCTCATTTCTCTCAACTTCTGTGTTCCTCTGCTTCAACAATGGAGGGATGAGCTATATGATTTTGTTTCTTCTTCACATGGTATCAGAGCGGGTGAGATCTATTCCTTTGATCTTTAGTTTGATTTCTTAATTCATAGCAGATATGAATAATCTGATGGATCCAAACAACAATTTTCCTGTTGATTCGAATTTTAACAATCCCTTATATCTTTTGGGATCCGACAATCCGAATATCTATAGGAAACATCTTGTTTAATGGCTTGAATTACTTAGCTTGGGCAAGATCTATTAAAATGGGATTGGGAGCAAAGATGAAGCTTGGATTTATCGATGGGAGCTTACCTAAACCTAATTTGAATTCGCCTGATCTGAAATTGTGGGAAAGGGCTGATTATATGGTGAGAATATGGATCTTGAATTCAATGGAAAAGGAGATAGCTCAGAATTATGTATTCACTTCAACTTCCTTAGACTTGTGGAATGAGGTTATGGAACAATACGGACATACCAATGGTGTCACGCCCCAATGAGTACCCTAAACGTGACAGTCCGCCACACTCAATATTAAAGCTTAAGTATGACAACCTTAGTCATTTCCAAAACCTTTTATATTAAGTGTAAGGCTTGCTTTCACAATTTTAGAGGACCATATATGGAATAATGAAGCTTAAGAAGATATAAAAACATATTAAGAAAAGAGGATTCACAATAATTATTTGTTCATGGCAAAGACTTTACAAACTTAGGGACAATTCCCTAAATTACTAAGCTATTATATAAATATTTGCATGCTAATACTATGATGTACTTTATCCAGATTTCTAATGTTCAAAAGGGATTACCTACCAGCATGGTCCACGTGGCCTTAACCATAAGTACGGAAACTGCAAAAGGTAGCTATCGGGATATAAGCTAATAGGCTTAGTGAGAACTATTTCCATAAATAACTTCTTGTAACAAGATTCAAACAAGTTGGTTAATCACACATATGTAATGCATCAAACACATGGGCAAACAATCATATAGCTTTCCGGGAACTATATGTTGAATGGATTTACGCCCTCCATTCGGGGTTTGGTGATACTCAAAACAAGTAGTTCTAATAATAGAAAATTTAAGCTTGCGAGCACACGTCGCCAAGCATTCATTAAAAACTTTTATACTTGCGAGCACTCATCGCCAAGTATTCCGAACCTACTTGATTTGACCTTGCTTCCGGATCAACCGCCAAGCATATTCCATTAAGCCGCTAAGCAATCGCTTTCGGATCTTCCGCCAAGTGTTGCTTTCGACATGAGCTTACTATCCTTCTCACCCAAGGATAATAACCCAACCATGCAATGTGACTCACTTCGTGGTATGCATGAGTTCATTAATTTATAAAGTCATAACATAATTATTTTCAACTTTATGGCGATCAAGGAATTTCACACAAATAAATATTAAACTAAAGCAATCACTTAGAACAATTCGGGCTTCGATATTCTTAGAATTCTTTCAAGGAATTATTTTACATGCATATCGGTTTATCTTTTCCTAACTCTAGTGCAACTAATTTACAAGCACAACAAGAGTAGCATTTAATGGAAATAAACTTACGATGTCATTGTCGTCTATTCCTCTAAGCGGATGAGTCGTTCACACACTCCACTTAATCGTAATAGTTCTCGGGGTGAAGAAATCCTTCCTCGGGGTCACCTATCCAAAGAAAATACCCATAATGAGTTTTTCTTGAAGATTTTCTTGAATTTTGACAAAACAATGTCAAAGAACGTTAAAGTTCGTATAGAAGAATGTTCCAACTTAAAATGGCCATAACTTGGTCATTTTAACTCGGAATCGCGCATATCATATACCGATTTCTATCTACTCGAAAAGATCTAACAATTTATAAAATTATTTCCCACAAACAAAGCCATATAGGTTCCAAAAAAGTGGCGACAAAATTCACCACGGATTTCTAAGTAAAAACAACTTTGGTTCAAGAAATCAAAATTTGTTTGATAAATACTTAGTTATCTATATAGTTGAAAAATTCTCTTTTTATAACTATATAACTCATTTTTAAGCATGCTCAAGTGTCTTGTTGTCCAATTATTTTTCTTAGGTAAAACAATGTCGGGTTGAAGCTTTTCGGAATTTGTTTTTTGTAAATTTCTTTTGAAATGAATACCTTGTTTTCTTTATTTTCTAAAAACGTTTTATGTTGGTTTTATTTATCTCTTTCCAAGTAACTTTTGAAAATAAAATTTTCTACTTTCTAAGTTACATTAATACTATATTTGAAGTTTTCTAGGAAATATGTTATTCTTTTATTTTTCTTGTATAAATTCCTTTGTTTACTTGTTTTTGCAAAAATTCCTTACTTGATACTTCTCATTCTTTTTCTCATTTTCAAAAATAATCATCCATGTATATAAAAAAAAATTTGTTTTTCTTCATAAAAACAATGTGGAGCAATTAAGGACTTTTTGTAGAAAAACTAATTTCTATAATCTTACTACTTTTTGTAACTTGAAAAGAAATAACTTTATTAAATTTTCTTTGCCTATTTGTTTGCAAGGTTCTTTTAAAAATTTCCTTAGTCTTCCATCGTTTTTCTTTATGAAAAGAACCGTTTTGTCAAAAAGATATTTTCTTTTGAAAACAAGTAACAGAGATTTAAGTAGCTTTTTAAGTAAAAATAGTTTCTAAATTCATAGTGAACTCTTTTTGGTAATTTGAAAATGAATGAATTTATTTTTGTTATCTTATATTTTTATGTTTCACATAAACTTATTCCTAAGTGATAAAAAGCCTTCTTTTATTTAATTATCTTTAGAAAATAAAACTTTTGGACAATAATCTAAATGAACATGATTATGAGAATAATAATAAATAAAATAACACAAAGCATAAATAATAAAGTCAAGTATTGGAGTCTTAACTTTTTCAAGGCTCCCGGGACTAAGAAGTAAACTAGTCCCATAATAAAATAAAATGAAAGAAAGAAAAACTTGTTTTGACTTGATGAGGACAAGTCTAAGACTAGAGACTAGTCTTATTTCAACAAGGAATAAATAAATAAATTGCAATGGAATAAATGAATAAATTGCTTTGCATGAAATAAATAAATTGCAAGTGAGTTTATATGCTCTAAAGAATATATATATATAGATAATAATATATTAATAATAATAGAACAACATAAACATAATTGGATTGGCATGAACAAGAACAATACATGAACATAATGTAGTTTCCATAACTTGTAGTCTTTGGAAACTCACACTATGGTCATGTAAGTTACATGACATGAAGAAGAAGAAAGAATTATAAAAGGGGTTACCTAAAGAAGACTTTGATATGGTTATGTGGTTATGGGTTTTGTTGTTGGTAGAAGTTGTTATGGAATTATTTTGAGAGAGTTTTGAGATAGTAATTTGAGAGAGCTTTGAGAGGAAAAATTGAGAGAGTTTTGGTAAGAATTTGTGGGTAGTGAATGTGTGAAAGAAGTGAAAGAGGGGGGGGTATTTATAGGAAAATGGGAGTGATTTTTGTGTGATTTAAATTAAAGAAAAATTGAAAAAATTGGAGGAGAGAGGGGGGCATAGGCGCCGGCCATTGTGTGATGAAGGGGAGTGTGATTTAATTTTTTGACTTTTTGGAAAATAAAAGATGTAATTTGTAAGGTAGATGTGATATAAAGTTATGGGAAAGGTAAAAAGTTATGTTTATAGGTTATGTAGTGTGTAAAGTAGGCGTAAGAAAAAGCAGAGATAAAAGAATAGTGTAGAATAGTAATGAATAGTGTAATGTAAAGTAGATATGTCAATTAAAGTACCGGTAGTAAGAAAATACGCGTATAATAGCTATATCTGTTATTTTTACTTACCGAAAAATTACGAAATTGATATTTTTGGAAAACTTATATTTTTACGAGTCTAACGGTATATTCGGAATATTTTTACTATTCCGGGCTTCTGGACACGTTTTTCGAGAACTGTGTCAGATCGGGTTCGAAGGACATCCGAAATTCGCGAAACTAAAACTTTTATAAAACCTATGGTTATTACGAGCTATTCTAGCTAATTATCCTAACTTTGTTTTTCCGAGCCAAAGAAAACGGCAATGCCGGATTTAGCTTGATACGGAAACTAGGGTTTTTGACCTTTAGGGTTTCGTTTGACTTTCGGTTAGGGTTTTGTGCTAAACCGATATCGAAAATTCAGGGGTTTACAAATGGACCTTTGATTTTCCAAATCTAACACGAAATTAGTAATCTAAAACAGTTGAATCAGTCTGTTGCAATGTATTACAATAGGATGAAAAGTGCTGGGATGAACTTCAAGAATTGCATGCTTATCCTGTATGTTCTTGTGGAGTGTTGATTATTGCACTTGTGTCTTAAGGAGAGATGCAAGAATTTGAGTCAGAAACAAGGCTAATTCAATTTCTCATGGGATTAAATGAGAATTACGAGATGGTTAGAATCAAATTCTTGCTATGGATCCTTTACCAACAGTGAGTAAGGCATATTATCTAGTGCAACAAGTTGAAAGGCAAAGGATGATAACGTCTGGAATATCTACGGATGAAAGCTTCAGCATATCAGATGGCAAGGACGAATCATTCATCAAATTACAAAACGTCTTTTGAAAAGAAAAGGAAAAAGGATGTTTTGCAAGCATTGTAGAAACGAGGGACATAACGTTGAAAATTGCTTTCAATTAGTGGGATATCCTGAATGGTATAAAGGAAAAAGAATTGGGAATGCTGCTGGTTCCAAAATGTCTAAGAATACTCTGAATTTTGTGGATACTAATACTAATGCTAGTTTTTTCACAGAGTATGTCTACACCATTGGATTTTTCTTCTGCAGATTGTTATCATGTACATGCAGGAGGTTCCAATTTTGGTTCTTTTTCAAGCATGGATCCACAGGTGGTGCATAATCTTTGCAATGAAGTCTTGAAGTTGCTCAATGATAAACAAAGTGGTGAGAAACATGAGGCTGCTGCAATGAATAATTTTAGCTTCACAGGTACTTCTTTGAATTCTTTTTGCTTTAATGCGGTTTGTAATGTGACTGGAACTTGGATAATTGATTCCGGAGCCACGGATCATATAACTCCTTTTCATTCTATTCTTTTTGATATACACACTTTGCCACATCCTATTAATATTCGGTTGCCCGATGGATCCATGAAAAGTGTACAACTTTGTGGATCAACACATATAAATTCCTTCATTACCCTTCAAAAGGTCCTTCTTGTACCTGATTTCTCTCACAATTTATTATCTGTTCACAAACTTCTTAAAGACAATAAACTTTTTGCCAAAGTCGATTGTTCATCATTTCTGTTTCAGGACCCAACTAAGAACCAAATTGTTGGTCAAGGCAAAGAATTGAGTGGTCTCTATTTGCTCAAGGCTGATGCTTTTGTTTCTTCTAATTCAGATTCTTATCATTCCGTTTTTACTATAACCAATAATGTCAAATCTGAAATGTTTTTGTTACATAAACATCTTGGTCATGCATCCTTATCAAAGATGCAACATTTATCTTGCTATTCATATTTTCGTGTTTCTCGTTTAGATTGTGATATTTGTATTCAATCTAAAATACATAGACTTCCTTTTTCTAATTCTATGTCTCATTCTATTGCGGCCTTTGATTTAGTCCATGTTGACATTTGGGGTTCGTATTCTATTAGCTCTATAACAGGAGAAAGATATTTTCTTTCTATCTTGGATGATTATAGCTCATGCACTTGGGTATATCTTATGAGTTTTAAGTCTCAAGCTGTAAGTTTTCTTGATATGTTCTTTAAACTAATCAAGAATCAATTTGAAAGTTCCCAAAGTCATGCGTTCTGATAATGGGAGTGAATTTGTGTCACATTCATGTCAATCTTTATTACATGAACTTGGCATTTTACATCAAAAGACATGTCCTTATACGCCCCAACAAAATGGTCGTGTTGAGCGAAAGCATAGGCATATTGTTGAAACAGCTAGAGCTTTAGGACTTCAAGTTCATTTACCTAAAGTCTTCTGGGGAGAGTGTATTTTGTCTGCTGCATATTTGATCAATATCATGCCTATGGAAAAATTGAAATGGAAATCTCCTTATGAGCTTCTTTTCCATAAATCTCCAACTTATGATCATTTGCGGGTGATAGCTTGTCTTGCCTTTGCTGTTGATAATACATCAAAAATTGATAAATTTGATTATAAAGGAATTCGTTGTGCTTTCATTGGATATCCTTTTGCACAGAAAGCATACAAACTCTATGATCTTGTTAATAAAAAGATTATAGTTAGTCGTGATGTGATTTTTCGTGAAGAGTGTTTTCCTTTTCAAACCTCAAATACTGATGTTTCACCTGTTTCTTCGCAATGTTTACCTTCTCCCAATCTTCCTAGTGACGATGTTTGGTCAAACACTTTACCTTATACACATTCTGATACACATTCTGTCCCTTCAGTGTCTGATTCTTTGCATCAGCCTCATGTTCGCAGATCTTCTCGCATTCGACGTTCACCACAATGGTTGCAATTATGTGCATCATTCACCTTCCTCTTGTTTCATCCATTATATTAATTCTCATACTACTTGTTCTTATCCTCTGTTTTCTCCTAATAGTTTTTCTCATTACCCATCTAAGTTTGTTGAATCTATGGCTCTAGTTCTCAATTCTAATGAACCAGTTACATATAAACAAGCTATTAAGCATGAAGATTGGGTGTTGGCCATGAATAGAGAACTTGAGGCTAGAACTCAATGATACTTGGGATATTGTTGAATTACCAGCAGGAAAACGTCCAATAGGATGTAAGTGGGTTTACAAGATCAAGTATCGCCCTGATGGCTCAATTGAACGTTATAAAGCACAGCTGGTAGCTAAGGGATACACTCTGGTAGAAGGTGTGGATTATCATGATACTTTTTCTCGGTTGCAAAGTTGAGCACTATTAGGATTCTCTTAGCTGTTGCAGCCGCTTCTCGTTGGCCTTTACATCAGCTTGACATCAACAATGCTTTTCTTCATGGTTTTTTTGGATGAAGAGATATACATGTTGCCACCACCAAGTTATACTAAAGTTCATTCTAATCAAGTTTGTCATCTTAAAAGATCACTCTATGGGCTTAAACAAGCATCACGGCAATGGAATAAAGAGATATCTACATTTCTGATGAAGAAAGGTTTTATTCAGTCATCTAGTGATCATTCTTTGTTTACTTGGTTTGGTTCCGACGACTTTGTTGTTGTTCTATTATATGTGGATGACATGCTTGTGACAGGGAATAATACTTCTGCTATTCATACTTTAAAAGTAGAATTGGATCAAGCTTTTACCATTAAAGACTTAGGTCTTGCTCGATTTTTTCTGGGAATAGAGATCTGTTTTGTTCCGTCTGGAATGTTGATACATCAGCGCAAGTTTATAGTAGATTTGCTTACTGAAGTTGGTTTAACTGGTTGTAAACCAGTTTCTTTGCCATTGCCTGCTGGTTGTTTGCTTCGAGATGATGGTCCTCTCTTGGAAGATCCTACTAGTTTTCGTCGCATTATTGGTCGGTTGTTATATCTCTCTTTGACCCGACCTGATATAGCCTTCTCTGTCAACAAACTCAGTCAGTTTCTTTCTCAACCTCGCCTTCCTCATTATCATGTCGCATTATATTTACTGAAATATCTTAAAGGATCTATAGATATTGGTCTTTATTATCCTTCTTCAAATTCTTTGGCCGTTAAAGCTTTTTGCGATGCTGATTGGGGATCGTCTTCTTTTGATCGGAAGTCGTTATCAGGATTTTGTATATTCCTTGGCGATGCTTTAGTCACTTGGAAGTCCAAGAAGCAGTCCACAGTTAGTACTTCCACCACTAAAGCAGAATATCGCAGCCTTGCTGCGTTATCTAAAGAGTTCTTGTGGACTTCTTTTATTCTTCGTGACCTTTGTGTTCACTGCTCTTTGCCCATTTCTGTTTCTTGTGACAACAAGTCTACCATTCTCATTGCTAAAAATCCTTGTCTTCATGGACGCACAAAACATATCAACATTGATGTTCACTTTGTTCATGATTTGATCGCTCGTGGTTTTCTCCATTTATCTTATGTTGCTTCTGAGGATTAGCTTGCTGACATTTTTACCAAGCTTTCCACCGTTGGATCTTTGTCTCATGTTTTGTTCAAGTTGGGCCTTCGTACAGCACCAACTTGAGGGGGGATGTTGATATGTTTAAGATGTATTTTATTTGATTGGTCCACTTGTCCTATGTTGATTGGTGTACATCTTTTTCTGTTAGGATATCTTGTATATATGTATAGTATAGGCTTCTGTATTTTTGAGACGAAGTTTTTCAATAACAAAATTATCTTTCTTTTCCCGCTCATTTCTCTCAACTTCTGTGTTCCTCTGCTTCAACAATGGAGGGATGAGCTATATGATTTTGTTTCTTCTTCACAGTTTGAGTATCTCGTATAACTTGCGTTAAATCGGAATACTCAAAACCATCATAAAATGCCCAGGCTCAGCAGAATACTCTCTAACTCTATATAAATCATAGTGTGTGGTCCACATCTAGTGTATCCATAAGATCATGTGCTATAGTCATCGCCATACTCCTCAAGAAAAACTCGAGATCAACACGTAACCCTCATTGTCAGAACAATCATCATCATCATTGTCACTTGAAAAAGAAAAGAGTGAGCCAATGCCCAGTACATAGCAACTCAAGCATACACTTAATGATTCACACACATGTATTCTATATGTAATGCAACAATCAATAATTTATATCTTTTTAATTTAAATGTAGTAAGTCATCAGTGGAGCACTCATACTCCGACAACACGCTGGGATACTTGGAGTCTTGAGTAGCAGCAACTGCTCAAGGGGTTGATATAGATAGGTCGAATATCTATATCTCCTATCTCTAACTGGTAATAGCTTCGTCTAAGGGTTACAACCGTTATGCGACCTTACTTATTTTAATCCATTACATTGTTCAGCGTAATGGAGCCTATAATCCTAAACTGAACATATGTAACTTCCTACTAAATGTAAGTAGATGTTATCCTGTTATCGTTCCCCTATCGACCACCAATCGAGTCATCTTTGATGATCTAAGCGTCTAACTACTGTGCTGGCATCGCCTAACAAGGTTGTTGCCTCTCGGCCCAGGTTAAAAAAAAAAAAGACCAAGCACAAACAACACTCAATTATTAGCCGTCTTTAAGTATTAGTTTATCTTGGACGCCTATCCTAACAAAGCAACTCGCATGTCACTACGTACCTGATACTGAAAGGGCGGATGATAAAAGATCACACATATGATAATAAGTTGACTAAATATCTGATGAAGGAAGATTAATTATATAAGAATTGAGTATACAACCAATTATTTACATCATATTGATTAATTAAATAACATAAGGTCTCATATAATATAATGCCTTTGAATTGTCATTGAATTGATTAATTAAAACATCATTAAATGCCTATTTTCATGTACTGTACGTTTTAAATTTTAAATTGGATGGTTTTGGTTTGGACATGGGTTGTGTCTGTCTAATTTTTTAATATCGTCCTATTTATTTTCCTACACTAGCAAAAGGATTTTTTAGGGAAATTTTTTTGGGTTGGGGGCAGAGAGCCCTTATGGGCCCCCATTAGATTCGTTCTTAATTATCTCACTAATACTGTTTGCTTTAAATTTTTGACATGAAAGAAATAGTTTATTAGTGCTATATTGTTAGAGGAAACAGGCAAAATTTAGTGATATGCTACATTTTCTATGTTAACATATATATGAAATAATATTATGGAGATAATAAAAATGACCATAAAAAGTTTGATTATGTATTAGATTGACTATTTTAAAGTTTAGGTACTAAATTGACTTTGGAAACTTCTACGATCCCATAATCTAAGAACCGAACATGGATAACTATTCATTCTCTGCCGGTTCTATGTAAAAGCTAATGCAGTGTTGACTTGAGAGGAATTATAATTCATATTATGTAAAATAACAAACAGTAATTCATGTCTCTACATTCATGAATTGCCATTCAATGATTTATTTATTAACTTTGTCATAAATACTCTTGTTTTGAAAATATCACATATATAATTGTCTTTTCTCTATAATAAAAACAAGAGGTATTATAGATATTTTACCTTTTATTTCATTGGTTATTTGTTTTACTTTTTACTCTAAATGAATATTTTAATAGCTATTACAATTTTAGTACATCCCTGTTAAATTGAAATTCCATTTTCCCTTTATTTTTTACAAGCAGACGATACACTCGAAATAAAACAACCCAATATATATAAATTAAACAACAATGTTGTTTTGACAGGTTGGGAGATAACAACCTTAATTAGTCCCATAAATTAGGTCATTAATTACAAATCATAATTGCAATTGTATTTTCCACAAGTAATTTCTCCATATTGGATAAGTGCCATGCATAAATATCAGAGGTTTAGATCGATATATAAAGATATATGCTTAGGATAAAAAAGGAAAAGACTATGTCTATTCAACCCCTATTTAATTCTATTAAAATCCTATTTAATTTCATGATTTCAAGGATACAAAAAATATTTTATTTTATATGCTAAAAAAGGAAAAGACTGTTTATTTAACTCCTATTTAATTCTATTTAAACTCTATTTAATTTCATCATTTCAAGATACCAAAAGTATTTTACACGGAAAAGAATATATCTATTCAACCCCTATTTAATTCTATTCAAACCCTATTTAATTTTATGATTTCAAGGAGAACAAAAATATTTTACTCCCATATGCTTAAAAAAGAAGAAAAGACTATGTCTATTCAACCTTTATTTAATTATATTCAAACCCTATTTAATTTTTATGATTTCAGTGATATGAAAAATATTTTATACCATATGCTAAAAACATTATATTAAAAATATTTATACTAAAGATACCAAAGGGGGTGGTTTTGCTTTAATAATATAGATAGATAACGAGCTGTATGGTGTTAAAATAAATATAGTAATTAGTAAATTAACTATATTAATGGTTCATTATGATTGAATATGAATCTAAGCTGTTGAATGGTTGATGAGACTGTTCTTATTGAAATTAATGATTGGATCATAAAATTTTTTATAGGATTTTTATACAAAATTTATGAACCAAATTTAAGGTTTACCTTTAAATTAATTATTATAGAGACAAACATGTGCATTGATATTGACAACACATTATGCAAAATATAAGTAAGTAAAATGAGAAATTTATTTAAGAGGAAACATTATGAATTGATGCAATTTGATACTTGAACTTTGAAATTGATCTATTTAGTGTCTAAATTTTGAATTTGATCAATTTAGTACCTATAAGAACTTTTTGTATACACTAATATTATTTTCCTTATATTGGTTATAATAGGTCCTAAAAATCAGGGATTTAACTATATCATGAATGCAATACAAGCAGGTTTTTCTGCACTAGGATTCTGACTGCTGATCACTTATGAAGAACATGTGTACTTGCTTTTGTTTCCGCAAGTCAAGGAAGCTGTCATCAAAGCCTGTTACCAGCAAAGAGATTCACATACAGATGCCGGCTCTTAATCCACCTGCTGCCTCTCGAACAGAGAATGGTGTTTCTGCAGATGGTCTTGCGACAAAACCCGAAGGATCATCGTCTAAGATAAATAGTCCTGACAAGAAAATGGCAGAAGCAGCAACTAAAGAACATGTAAACATCTCGGGATCTGATAAGAGGTCACCTGATCAATTGGTTGGTAATCTGTATCTTCTTGATGATACAATCACATTCACACTCAAGGAGCTCTCAAGGGCCGCTGCTGAAGTTTTGGGGAGAAGCAGTTATGGGACATCTTACCGGGCAACAATGGATAATGGGGTGTTCCTGACAGTAAAATGGCTTAAGGAAGGGGTGGCTAAAGAGAGGAAGGAATTCGTAAAAAAGGTTAGGAAATTTGCAAGCATCCGACACCCAAATTTGGTATGTGTACGAGGGTATTACTGGGGGCCAACACAACATGAGAGGCTCATTCTCTCAGATTATATCTCTCCTGGAAATCTTGCAAGCTTCTATCATTCTCCAAAGGGTGTAGAGTAGCTTATGTTTGTCAATATAACTTTGTGGGCTGACACTGGACACAGTTCGGATGCATACTTTCTTTTTGGCATATGCTGCATGTTAAACAAATGACTGCAACTAATCCGTACTGTCTTATGAAGAAAATTGTTACCTAAGAAGAAATAACACATCCGAATATGTATGATTATGATATTAGGAAAACTTGTTCTACTAACACACCGTATTTGAGATTTTGTTTGCTATCATTATATGTGTCAGGGAGGTCGAATGCTGAGTATGCGCATCGCTAGTCTTGAAATTTTGGAAAATGGTGGTTTTGAACATGCATACATCCCAATTAGACCTTTTCTGCTAACAAAACTAATTTAATTTTGTTTGTAGACACTGACACATTCCTGCATTGTTAAGATGAAGAAGCAAATGATATATTCCTTTTAGTTTAATCATGTAAGTTTGGATTTGAAGAAGTAGAAGAACAATTGGCATTTTCTACTCCTTCTCCGCATCACTTATCTAATCCAACCATATTTTGATGTGATACCTACAGATCGTGCAGGAAGAAAGGGCCCGCCTTTGACTTGGTCTCAGAGGCTAGCAGTTGACATAGCAAGTGGCCTGAACTATCTCCACTTCGACCGGGCTGTTCCACATGGTAATCTAAAGGCGACCAATGTTCTGCTTGATGGCACTGATCTCACTGCACGCGTTTCGGGCTATTGTCTCTACAGGTTAATGACTCAAGCTGGTACCAGAGAATAGATTCTTGATGCTGGGGTATCGGGATATTGTGCCCCAGAGTTGGCTGTTTCAAAGAAACCTCTATCTTCTTTCAAGTCGGATGCGTATGCCTTTGGTGTTATCCTTCTGGAATTGCTAACAGGAACATGTGCTGGTGATATGATACTTGGTGAAGAGGGAGGTGTTGATTTAACAGATTGGTTGCGACGGAGGGTAGCTGGAGGTCGTGTTTCGGAATGCTTTGATTGCACATTAACACCAGAAATGAGGGATCCAGCAGTGGAAAAGGACATGAAGGAGGTACTAGGAATTGCACTACGATGTATCAGATCTGCATTGGACAGACCGTGCATCAAGACTATATATGAGGATCTGTTGTCCATATGAGTGGTGTTTAAATTGATGTAGGAGATCCATTATTGTCGTAGTGGTGTTGTGTGGATGTAATCTTTCATTTCAGCTTCTTGTATTAACAGATTGTATGGAAACTGATGCTGTTAAAAAGTAAAAGAACTTAGCTTAGTTTAGCCACCCCTCAGGTAGGGAGGATATGATGGATGCACATGAGGCGTTACGTTACCAGAAATTAAAAGTACATATTTGTATGCTTCCCATGAGATTTTGATAATTAATTCGAGGGCTTTTCATGGTAGTGATTATTTTTTTCAAAAGGATTAAATCAGCCTTCCATAATATAATAAAATTGCTGAGCTGGCATTTAGAATTCTTCCAAATGAGAGTGATAGTTTATCAGATAAGAACAAAGAGAGGGATTTTTGTCTCCATGTTACCTACTATATACACGTGTTGAAATTATTATTTACTAAACTCTCTCACGCTCGCTCACACTGTCATCGTAACATTCCGAGTCAAGCACGGGTCTTCCTCTCACTTGCAAGGATTCAAGTGACTAGTGAGACAGTGACGATATGTGGAGGTACCGTTACACACTAAGATCGCTTGTTCTCTCTCTCTGCAGCAACACCCAAACCTCCCTAAATCCTTATCATCTTCATCGACACCGTCGATTCTCTTCATCTTCATCGGCTTCCTTTGAAGTAAGCTTTTCTTCCAAATTTTGATCATTGATCGTTTCGTTTCGTGACTTAAATTCAATAGACTGTACTTCGTTCTCTATAGTTGACTATCTGCATTCGTTTTTGTTTTTAAACCAGAGAGTGATTGTAAAGTCCGATTCCCAAAGTCTCTATAGTAATTATTCCATTATCCTGTGTTACATCATTAAGTATATTTTCAGTTTCACTCGCATCCACTCACGGTTATTCTTCTATCACACAAAATCCTATCGCTATATGAAAATTCTACCGTCCGTGGCAGTTACAATAGGTCCGGTCCCGTCACCTCAATAGACGATCAAGATATTTTCGTGATCGACACATTAATTTTTTTTATAATCAATTTAATTTTAATGGTACCGATGGTAGGGTCTTGTAATGGGAACATAGAAGTTCCCGTCGTTATATATGTACCTTTGTAGATAGTTGGAAACTGATAGACTTGGAAGAGAATCCAGGTTAGTTGCAAATGCTGTAGTACATGTGGCAATATGTTTAATTAGATCTTTAAGGAATAAAAGGCCAAAAAAAAATCAACGGTGGCGGAGCGGGTGGGTCAGGGGTTTGTATAGATTCTACTGGGGCAAGTCATTAGTACAGTGAAATAAACCTATGGGATTTTTAACTGTTTTTGGAAAACCTATGTGGTGTTGGGACAGGATCAGATTTTATATGACCCATCTAAACTAACCAACTCTTGCATTCTAGTTAATTTGATTGGCTATGCCATGCAACCGGACTATGTCCCTCCAGTCACACCCTGCTTCGTATGAGCGAAAAAGCAAAATGTATTGTTCATATTAGATTGATCAGTGCATATTTTTTCGGTGCCATGCGGTTTGGATAAGGCATTATGAAAGTGCTTTAAGTAGCTTGCTTGAATTGTCTTGTTTATGCTCACATGTTCGGTTGGAGTCCTCCATTATTTTCCTCATTGTTTATACTAAATTTCCTTTTCTGTGATTATATTTCCCATGCAGAATGTTGGATTCATTGGTTTGGGAAACATGGGATCCAGAATGGCGAATAATTTGATGAAGGCTGGTTACAAAGTGGTTGTTCATGACATGTAATGTTTTCACATTGTTCCTCTTGCAATTCTCCGCTTGTAGAATCTTTCAGAGAACAATTTTTTTTACATAGGTCGATTAATTGCTGTGCTATAAATCATTATATGAAGGTATAAGGTGGAACAAACAAATCATTATGAATTTAGGTGGTAAATGACCTATGTTGGTTTGATAATTGATATGGATTGCAGATTATGTGTGTTTTTAGCCTAAAAAAAGTTTGGGTTTTTCATTTATCTAATCAGATCTCTGCTTGTGAAAGCAAACAATTTTTGCTCTTCTTTCTTTCTTTTTTCAGAAATCATGATGTCATGAAGATGTTCACTGACATGGGAGCTAGTCCAAAAGGGACACCTTTTGAAGTTGCTGAAGCGAGTGAAGTTATAATAACAATGTTACCTTCACCTTCTCATGTGAGTTCAAAAGCTCTGGTCCTGCCAATTTTCTAGAACCAAGTCATCACCTTCCACATGATCTGTATGGCAATTTGTTATTCTGTCCTAATAAGTAGTTTGGAGAGAGAAATGTTTGCTTGGCATTTGTCTCAAAGGATAGTAGATACAAAGAAGTGGATTTGATATATTGGCTGTGCATATCCCCTAAGTTTATTCATCCTGAGGACCATAGAAGACATTGCACCAAAAGTTACCTCAGGCTTTAATGTGTTTGTCTTTCCAAATTGGTTGCGTGATGTAGAAGCTCATCTTCCAATATTATTGCATTAAATGTTTAATGGCAATTTTGAAAATTTGATGCCCAACCTCATTATTTTCAAAAAGGCTTTCAGTGTCCTGCATCTATCTGACTGCTTCCTTTAATTAAAACTTTGGAGCTTAGTAGTTTTCTTTGAGTTCTAAATCAGCTTACAAATGCTAAAATTGAGCAGGTTGAGCAAAAGGTTCTACTCTTAAATGCTCCTTTTGGGTCTTTATCGATATGTTAGCATAAAAAGTATGTATGCACCTTGTTTTTTCAAAGGCTTAAAGGGACTAAGAAATGGGTAGGAAGGATGGGTGTATGTAGAAATATTTGCAACTTCCATTGATTTCTTGAGATATAATCAAACTGGATCCACGTGCAATCCCATTTTTCCTTCCCAAGATATGTGTAAAAAGGTGAATGCTAGGTTCACCGACCTCCTACTCCTTAAAAGTACATCATGTTACCTGCAATCAAATTTTGAATTTGTTTGGGAACTTCCAATGCCTGTATTTGATTGTGATAAAGCTCCTGTGACTTCTTTGGTTAGAGGTCTTCATTTAGGCCACAATCCGTGCATCGTACATGGAGAAGGCATGTCTCATCTTATGCTTTGATAGAGAAACATATGGGTGTATTTGCATCACAGTATCGCTTGAAAGCTTATTCCTAATATCATCTCACAAAAAGAAGAATAAGAAGAAGAAGAAGAAGAATAATCAAATCCTTGATTTTTGTATTGAGACCAGTTGATGCCTAATTCTATGATTAATAATCTTACAGAAAAAGTATCTGTATCCTTGCGTTGGTCTGGTGCATAACTTTGCTTATCAGCTCTATATCCTAATGGAGTTCACACCGATAATGGTATTCAGCGAATGCTTTCATGTTGCTTCTATACTGTTCATCTAGTAAATAAAATGGATGGAATTTAAAAAAAAGGGGGGGCTTATTCCATCATTTGCAATGCTGCTGAAGGAAAAATGGTATTCTACTCAATATTTTTTCTTTTGACCAGCATTCTATCAAACATTAATGATTTGTGATTAGTGTTAATTGGGATAACCTGGCTACAAATGATAATCGAGGCTTGGATTAGTAGATAAAGGCTTTAATATGTGTTTGGAGTAAAAACATCAAATCATAAATGGAAACAAACTGTGTTAAAGAAGATGTTCATGTCAGTGTTTTGGCTTGTTTATTAGGTACTCAATGTTTACAGTGGACCGAATGGATTACTTGGTGGTGGAAATCTCGTAAGACCTCATCTATTTATCGATTCATCCACTGTTGATCCTAAAACTTCCAGAAAACTTTCAGCAATGGTATCTGACTGTACTTCAAGAGGAATGGAAGGTAAACAGTAAGTGGCTTTGGGCCAAGCAGTTGGCCTATTGTTGCTTTGCTGGCAATCATCATTACTTTGTGTATCTAGTATCTGTTAAATCGTGATTTTGTATCTGAGAAGACAATCTTAATTCCGTTGATAATATACTGTCGCTCTCTCACAAACAGTCATAGCTTCAAAGGTGACCGAATTGATTGATACCCTGGCTAGGTGAATGGGAAGATAGCTGATTATAATAAATGTTTGACTATGAAGTGTTTAAAGCTTTCTTTGATATGAAGGAAATGTATTTATTGATGTCGGCCAAACTCTTTGTGAAAGCCCAAATGATTTTTAAGGTGATGCACAAAGTGCAGCATCCATAATACCATTATGGATCAAACATAGGCAATGTCTCTCCATGAAAGTGACTCACCTGTATGTCACATATGTTCGATTCTGTGTGAGATTTTTCTCTCTTCATGCAATCCACGTAACAGCATGAGGAATATTTCACGTTCTGTGTGACAGTCTTGCTAGGTTTAGATCTCATCTCTTGTCAATAGTCCATGCCAACAAGACTGTTGTTGCAATAGCAAGAGAGAAAGGGCTACTAAACATCTTTGTCTTGATTCATCCAAAGCTATAATTTTGTGGAATTTTGTTTTCACAGAGTCTTAACTATTTCAGCTCACGTGTGCATTAAAGGGAAAAAGAAAAAAGGAAAAATGAATTTCTTTTTATCATGCCATAGAAGAAACTATTTTTACCCTCCTTTTGGCCCTCTATATATATGAAAGCTATGGATAGGACAGAATGGTAGACAATTAAAGGACAAAGAATATCTTCATTCCAAAGTCAATTTCTTCTATGTAGTCCATGATCTTTATATTTATTGTGTTTGTACATTGTCTTTTTCTATCTCTTAGATTTAATAAACTGAGTGCTTATTGCTGTTCCAAAAGTTGTACCTAAGAATGCAACTCGAAACTTTCCAAATTGTACAGATTAGTCCCAGTACCGAATTCCATTGCTGCTGGCCTAGCTCAGCCCCCACCATGAGTGCTATGCTTAAACACTCTTGCCAACAATCTAGCATAGCATCATGCCATGGTCCTGATGCTAATTGTTGGATGTGCACTCACAGAGCACTAAATGCTATAGCTGATTGAAACAACGCAGATTAAATCTTTTGATCATATGGAATCCAAATGCCATGTTCCTATTTAACTTGTCTTGTCTCTGCCTCCTCCATGGGTGATTATTTGTTGCACTCTTGACAGCCCTATTGTGCTCTTTGTTACCATAAGAGTATTCAAGTTATCTGCTTAGAAAGGTACCCTCCACAATGCATCTACTACTAAAATATTAAGAAAAAAAGAAAAACAAAAGAAAAAGGTTAACCATGACTTTCACAATTGTTATTGCTATAAGTTTTTTATCCCACTTATAAAGCTAATAATGTCTAAATTACTATGTAGATGACAGGGGCACTTCTGTCATGTTGGATGCACCTGTATCTGGAGGGATTCTTGCTGCTGAGGCTGGGAGCCTCACCTTCATGGTCTGTTATCACAGAGATGCTTGATTGGTCATGTAACTTTCACAAATTCAGAGATGGTTCACTGTTTTTGTTTTGAGGAAGTCTAAGATAGCTCTTAGTCTCAGCAATTTTGCTAGCAGAAGTTAATATTTCTTCCACTGTCCCTTTTCTGATGTATCATTGCAGAACTGACTTTGGCCCTATGGCCCATGTAAGGAGAAAAAATCGCCATTTTAGATAATAAAGTCCTTTCCTGATGCAGGTGCTGCCGGTTTCAACAGAAAAATTTTCGTTCTTAGTGGACTAACAAATTTTCAACTCTCCTCAAGCCAATATTGTAAAATCTCCCAGAGGATTATTCCTTTTAAAGCATTTGATTTGTAGTATTTCCAAAACACCATCTTTTACTTTTACCTGTAATATGCTATTGGCAGACTTTCTTTTACCTCTTTGACATTCCAGATTTTCTGTTAAGATGACAAATATGGGAGGATAATTTGATAATCAGAGGCACATGCTTTTGTTGGATGATTTCCTGTTGGATTAACCACATCATTGTTGTAGTGCTTCTTTTTGTAACAGATGAAATGTGCAGGTTGGTGGTCCAGAAGATGCTTACGTGAAGGCAAAACCCTTATTCTTTCTATGGGTAAAAGCACAATATACTGTGGAGGAGCTGGAAATGGTTCTGTAGGTTCTCTTTATACTTCTAGAGGGCCCCTAATTCTGTTCTTATCTTGTTTGCTTGTATTTTCTTCCATAAAGCATATAGTATCAGATTATTAGGTGGTGATTTCTTTACCGAGACTTTCGGGTGTTCAAGCTTGCTCTGTGTTTACAGCAGCTTGTTGTTTAATACTGCTGAGCTTGGTTCAAACTTGTGCAATAATTTACTTCAATGTTATGTAACTACTTATATAGTGTGCTAAGTTATCATCATGTTGAAGAGTAACAAGAAAGACATATTAGTTCACTGAGAAAATAATGATGCAGACCTTAGTCCTTGATAATATGCATGCTTTCTAGCACAAAGTAGGCAGTGGAGGCTTCTACTTTCTCATTGGTGTATGCATTTTTTGCTTTTGCTTAATTTAACTTCATTGCATACTAGCCTGCAATCTATTATCTTCCACATAAATATATATTTTCCTAGTAGTTAAAGGACTTGATGATGCCTTTCTTGTACCATATCAGGCAGCCAAAATTTGTAATAATTAGCTATGGCTGTGAGCATGCTTGGTGTTTCAGAAGCCCTAGCACTTGGTCAATCTCTGGGTATTTCAGCTAGCACTTTGACTAGAGTATTCAACTCTTCAAGGCTCGGTGTTGGAGCAGGTAAGTGGCTAATTACATTTCTGAGTGTTTCCTTGACGTATTATTGAAAGTGAATATGATTTTGTTGCTCTAGGGAAAAAAACCTATGTTTAATGCTATAAGGTCATCGTAGAAAAAGTAGCACCAAAAGCAAGAATTTGTTGTAGGGTGCTCAAATAACTGAAAATGGGAACTAGTCAACTTGTTTTTGTAGTGACAGTGTTTTCTTTGTGTGAAAAATCATAATTCAGCTTATCACTTGTACTCTCAGTTTTCAAGCAATTGGACCTGGTTTTTGCTGTTGAATAAGTCGAATTGTTCCCATCAATGTAATAGAGAACCTTGATGAATTGGCTGGGTTTGGGAATGTAAGCTGTAAGGTGCCCTCCATGCCATTAAAATTTTTAATGAACCATGAGGATCTAGTACCATGTTGACTTCTACTTACTGTATACAGTGGATTAGGGATCTTTAGTACTGCAAGTTGTAATCATTTATGCCATAATGTAGAATATATGTGGGATGCAACCTTTGGTGCAGTGACTCTGACAACTGAGACCAGGAGCAAAAAGGTTTCTGTATGCCGTTCTCTTCACACAAAAAATTATTTTTCTCTCATTGAATTTCCTTCATAAGTTTTGCTGACTCTTTTTGGTCATCTCAAACTAGAAGTCATTCTTGACATGATGTCAATTTGGATTTCCTTCACAGCAGAAAGCAGTGTTTCGCAGTGATGAGAGACTTGGGGATTGGATAGATGCAGAGCATATTTTTCAAAGGAGAACAGATGGTTTAGATGATAATTGTTGTTTCAAATATTCTACCAATTATTATTAGGGGAAATTGCAAAAAAAGATTGACCTAGGTGTAGGTATAGTCTTGAACTTTCAAATGTTGCAAATAACCCCGAAGTTTTGATAAATTGGCAAGATAAATGATGCTTATTTTTTAATTGTGTAAAATGCAAAAACACCCTCTAAACTTTAGGGGTGATGCGGATCGACCCCTTGAACTCTTCAAAAGTGTGGTTTTTGATTGCCATAACTATAAAGAATTTGCAAATAAGTTCATCTCGTCTTATTCTTGCACTGTCCGTACAAATCCGTACACTTTGAGCAGTGAATTTCTATACTTTTTGACTAAATAATACAAAATAGACTTATTTGTGAATTGTTTATGGTTTTGGGGGTCAAAAACTATACTTTTGAAGTTCGAGAGGTTAATTCCCGTCACTCCTAAAGTTTAGGGGGTGGAAACACATTAAAATCAAAGTGTACTGGGTGTTAAAGGACACTATAAAAAATTTAAGGACGTTTTTGGACCAAAATCAAAGTTTTGGGGTCATTTGTAACTTTTGGGGTCATTTTCCAATTTATCAAAGTTTAAGGTGATTTGTAACGTTTGAAAGTTTAGGGAATGTATCTGCATTTAGGTTAAAGTTTAGGGGTTTTTGCATTTTCCCTTCTTATTATTTTGTTTCCAATTCTTATTTTGGTTGTCATGTCACTCCCAAGTTATCTTCTTCTTGTTGTTTTTGTTTTTGTTTTTATTTTGTTTTGTTTGGTTTCTTTTTTTGGATGGCAAAGAAATTTCCAACTAACAAGATAGTAGAAAATGATGTGAGAAAAACTGCATGATATTGAGATGCTTGATCTAACCTGCTCAAATATGGCTATTTAGGGCAAATATCAGAAAGTTATACTAGGTAAGAATGTTTTCTACAGTGACCTTATGGCATTGAATATAGGTGAAAGGTCCCCTCATTTTCCCTAGTAAAAAAAAGATGTGAGAAAAACTGCACGACATTGTTTTATTCTCTTTTCATTTGGATGCATGTTAATGCATGACAGTGATACTTACAATCCAGTTCCCGGAGTGATGGATGGGGTTCCATCTTCAAGGAATTATGAAGGCGGGTTTGCATCTAAGCTTATGGTAAATTGTCTTACCTTGACGGTTACTGTTAACCTAATCTTTCCTTGGTTCTTGACTTTTCTACAAGAAACTTTGCCTTTTGCAGGATCATTTCTTTTTGTCCTTTCACCTTCATGCATATGCTTTTACCTTTTAAGTAGGCAAGCAGTATCTTGTTACAAAGGATTCTTTAGAAAGAATTCACAGTAGTTTTCATTTTTTGGGTAAGTCAGCAATTGGGACTTCCCTCAAAAGTTCTGCAGTAGGAATCACAATAGAATGATTGTGTAACACCAATTCCAGACTAGGTTAAAAGACAGCTAACTAAACATGCCTGACAAGTAGGATTTACCAACCTTGTAAAGTGACTCTCCATTTACCAACCTTGTAAAGTGGCTCTCCGTCTTAGCAGTGAACAGTTCCAGTAAATTCCTTCTCACTTACATGATGATTGGATTATTCAATGCAGCCGAGGCAGTTAAGCCACCCAGAGGCACCGCCATATCCCAATTCATACAACTTATGGGCAATTTAACACCATTAATGACTGCCACTGTAATACGTTTAAACAATCTATAACATCATTGGTTGGATGAATTTTCCAAGGTTTAATTAATCTTAAAGGAACCTCATTGGAGCCACAGTAGGCATTGCTACAGTGGAAACAAAATCTCTGTTCCAGAATCCTGGTTTTCCAGATGGTATGGACAGCTCCTTGTAATGGCTTTGCAGGTGGGGCATCACTTTGTTGTTTGTCACATTTAATCTGTAAGACACAGGGAATATCTTATTTAGTAGGTGTTTGATTTGTAAAACTAATGGTTGGGATCCATTCTTTGGAATGGAAATTGATCAATGAACTCTTGGTCCATAGACCACATTCTTAAGATGATACCTCATTTTAAGTTTCCAGAGAGAGAATAAAATGACTTCAGAATGACTTCACCTTTTGCTTTCTCTTGCTTCCCTGTCTGATGGAGGGTTTAAAAACTACTACACATGAATATGCAGGAAAGTGATGCTGTTTGATCCTGATAGACAGGCTTCATAATGATTCTTTTATGCTGCCACTCATATTTCCAAGACATAGGAGAAGTGGCTTTATTTATCCTCATTTTCTATGTTGATTTAGGCAAACCATGACCATTGTGTTCTTGTCTGGATGCAGGCTAAGGATTTGAACCTTGCTGTGGCATCTGCTCAAGAGATTAATCTGAAAATTCCAGTAGCATTCCAAGCAGTGGAGATGTAAGTGCCCTATAAACTGCTCGTAGCTTCTGGTGTTTAGGCATTTGTGGTCAGCTGATGTTATGATGAACTATCGTTTTGGCTTGAAAATGACATGTAATTCTAACCTATGCATATTTTGCTTTTGTCTCTTTAACATTTCCTAAACTTGGGTAATTCTTCCCGGTTTGGTCAACATAATCACTTGCATTTTACCAGTATCCAGCATGTCAACTATTTTGAGTAATAATTCTTGTTATAGTTATTTATAATTGATTGGTTGATGGCTATTGATACAAGATAATTTTTGTTCACAGCTGTAGATTATATGCTTGAAAATTCTTTTCGTGATTGATTATTTACAATGTTGAACTGAAAGCCCAGTTTAGCTGCCATTTTTCACTCCCAATAGTCTCTTTTCTTTTTCTTCCATTGATTTAGCAGTAACTAAAACTAAACTTTTTCTATTACCTTGACAATTATTTTCGGCTCTTCTTCCCATCTTGCTAATTGCTTCTAGCTATTTGTACTCATTGATTACATTTGGATTGATACTAGATCTTGCCCACAAGTGCTCTTGGTAAATGGGCTGGTTTTAAGGGATGGGGCGTTTGAGCTTTGTTCTCATGTATATCATCCATCATCATATTCAGGAACTAAATGAACAAGCAAACATGATACAGCCAGTGTCAAAGCTTGATTATTATTTGCTGTGAGGCTGAGAGGGAATACCTTACCTAGCTCTTTTACCTTCTCATTTCCAATTGAACTTAAGCAACACATTCATTTGCCATACAAATAGGTCCTTATACATTGGAAAAGGCTGTTTCATATTAAAATCTTACAGGCCCATCAAAGTGAGAATTATCTGAAGGTTACGTCATTTAACTGTTTTAATTCTCAGTATGTGTTAATTGACTTTTGCTTTTCCATGATAACCGATTTATACAGTTACAAGGAGCTTTGCGACGGTGGTCATGAGAATGAGGATTTTTCAAGTATTTTTCGGCATTATTATTCAGGCAAAGATGCGTGCGGGTCGTCATAATCACATTGTGCAAGATAAGTGATGAAAACGAGCGTGAATTATGAGTGTCTAATTAATTATTATTACAATTTCATGCTCATTGCTCTAATTAAATGCCTTTGTTAGTACTGTGTTCAAAAAAGGCTTATAAATAAATTGTACGTAGAATATGTGATTTGGCATGAAAATTTAGATGGAATTTATTTAATATCTATGTTAAATTACCTTACTTTGTCTAAATAAAATAGGACAGGAGTATAATAGATATTAAAGACTATCCTTGTGGGTTGATGACTTATGTTGCTTGAAAATTTTATAGTTTTTGTTGGAAGAAGTAGTGGGGAAAAAATTCCTACTTTGGTTTGATGAGATAAAAGAGATGGCTATATATAGAAAGTGGTGGTCAAGTTAAATTGCCTTAGGTATTTTGATAAGAAATACCTCTTAATTATTAAAGTCCACTCTCTAGTCCACATGTAAAATCATCCCTAAGCATTATTGTGAAGACCCATTCTCCATGGTTGATGTTTGAAGACTTGGACCGGGTTAACCATGGTAAAATAATTTCCAACGGTTTTATTACTTGTAAAGACCAATGTGCACTTAGATGGAGTTTACATAATGTTTATTTATAAATTCATAAAACGTTAATTATCAAACGACAACTTAATTGCATGTTACATAAAAAAAGTTGATTCACATAAAGAAGATAGTGAAGCTCAAAGGATAGAAAGAAAGAGGGAAAAAAAAAGGAAAAACCATTGTAGTAAAAAGATTTTCAATGTATTTGGCAATCTAGTTCAACGTGGAAATCAGCAATCAGCAAAAAGAAAAATAAATCAAGTGAAAATGAATAGGCTAAAATATTTGATGGGTATTTTGTAACTTTATATTGTTTTCTCTCCATTTCCTTCCGTTTCCGCTCAAAAATGGAGAGAGAGGAATGGACATTATGTTTCTAACCATTTCATTTGATTTCTCTTCTTTTCTCTTCTATTTTAAGAATCCAAACACTAACTTTCCATTACTTTCCAAATACAGCGTTTGATTGATTGCATACTCAAATATCTTTTATAAGAAATAACAAAACAAAAAATTTTTCAAAGGAACATTGGCATCAATGACAGGATATTCACGGAACCGAGCAACTTGCAAATCCATTGTAGGATTTTGAGAACAACCAATGCTTCTCATGTCTGCCTTTTCAACTTCATGACGGTCGTTCTCACAATGAGACACAGAATCAATAGGGGTGTGCAAAAAAATCGATGAAACCGAAAAACCGAATCGAAACTGTAAAACCAATCCGAAAAATATGGTTAACCGGTCCATTGGTTTCGGTTTAGGATTACAGTTTTTATTTTTTTCGGTTTTCGGTTTCGGTTTGTAACCACAAAAAACCGATGGTTAACGGTTAACCGTTTCAGTATTTATAAATATATTATATATATAATTTACATATACAAATAATTATTTATATATATACATATTATTTTCATATACATATAATTTACCTATGTTAATATTCCTTGAATTTCAATTAAAATACTGTTGTCCTATGATTAATGAAGTTAATTTGGTAATTGATTTAGTTTGATTTTATTGATAATGATACATTCAAAGGTTCATTTTTCTCCTTTTTCTTAATTTTATTTTCTTTTTTTTTAGCTCTAGTAATATATATAATAATTAAAAAAAAAACTTTATAATAAAGGCTAAAAAAAGGTTTTTTGAAATTATCAATTTGATTTGTTGAAACCATTACGCTAAATGGTTAAAAACCGAAAACCGAATAAATTACCCGAATAAAACGGTTAACCGTTTATAATATACCGGTTAAGGATCGGGATATTTAAAAACCGATAATATTTAAAAACCGATAATTACGGTTAGGTTCAAAAAATAAGACCACGGACTGGTTAACCGGTCCATGAACACCCCTAAGAATCAATGGAATTAACCAAATCTACTTTCACAACAGACAAATAAGCAATGAAGGAATACATGCTGCTCACACCATGGCTTTCGCGTAGACTATCAGCAAAAGCCTTAAACTTTTTCACTAATTGGTCACGAAGACCTTACTTATGTAGGATTTCCTTACCCCAAAGAGCTTTGAAAAATTTGAACAGCTGAAGATATACTTGACGCGAGAGATTAAAAGATTTGAAAACCTCTGGAGGTGTCGCATCCTCTAGTTTCTCAGCAAGACCATCGTGGCAGAGCTTCAGGACATTAATCATATCCATGGCTTGATCTTTTCATGAGGTTGTCTCGTTCGAGGTTTTTAGCAGGACAACCTTTCTTTGTTTTAATCTACCATTGTATTGCAGTGGCCGTAACGATGGCAGTAAAGCCTCCTCCACGTCATCTAATTAACACTCCTATCGCCGCCTAAACAGGACTAAGGACAGCTCCATTTATGGATTAGTACAGTAAGCTTCCAATATTAAATCACCTTCCATGTGTGAAGAAGAAAAAGAACAATACAAGGACAACGGGACACGGCGATTAGTCGCAAAGAATAGATGACAAGACTGAAGATAGTACACTTAAAAGCTTGGAAACTTCGCATTCAATGCACTTGTCATGTGTAAAGGCCCCTTGTGTCACCTCTCAAGGTTTGTGCAGCAGGTGCTTTTGAGAAAAGAACCGCCCGGCAAAGCTCCAGCTGAGCCTTGTACAACACATCATGCCTGCAGCCCTCACAAGCTAGTACCAATCATCCAATCATTCCTCACTTCACCTCAACAACATGACTTTAGAAAGCATAAGAAAAGACGGAGGCCCATGTCTACTACAATTTCTTGATGCTTGTCCACTAGGACTGCTCCAAGCATTTTCTCTTCTTCTTCTTCTTATTGCACGTAATGCATGTCCTGCTGCAAAAAGGCAGAGGCTTAGACCTTCTCTTCAATCTTTCACCTTTGTGACTAGCAGTGATCTCGCCTACCAAGATGTGATGACATGGACCTAGGACCAGCTTCATCTGTATCCTTTAGGTCTGATTTTCACGCTAAAGACCATAATAGGTAGCAGAGGTTGATGAGGACCCTAGGTATACAAAACCTAAGACCCGCCAACTAACAATGGACTTGTTGGTCCCAATAATGTAAGCAAGAGGGGGGGTGAATTGCTTTTTCACAAAAATAAATTCTTTTCGAAATTTTCAATTCACTTCCTTTTGATTACTTTTTTAAACTTAGAATTAATTAAACTTGCTGTTTAGAAACTAATCACAGCTGATAATCACACTTGTATATCTATTTTAATTCAAAACAGATCAAATTTAATTTTATGCGGAATACAGACAACTCTCTGAAGTACTCTCTGAAACAGGTTCTGAAACGTGACAGTTTATCAAATACTTCAATATAAATTGCACGAAAATAAAAAGAGTAGGGTAGAGAAAAATGCAAATCGATTTATAGAGGTTCCGCCTCGAGCGTCAGTCCTCTCTTCCAACTCCACGTTGGGGACCCGGTATTCCACACCGGTTTGTTCCACTATATCCAAAATCAAAAGTTACAAGCTTGTCTTGCCAATCCTCTTGGCTACAAAACACTCTGTCCCAATTCTCACGGTTATCCTATAACTCACAATTGGTCTAACAGATAACTTGCAACACTCAACCTCACTAAAAAAATTTAATGATACTCAATCAAGGAAATACAATAAATATCCTATCTTTCGAAAAAAATATTGTGAACACTTTGTAACGCAAGGACTTTTGAGAGAAATGCACTCGAAGACTTTTTTCTTTCAACAGAGAGTTCGAGCAAGATTCGTTCTTCTCATCATATCTTCCTTGTTGTTGTGCTTCCTCTATATATATTGTTTTATCTCAACGGCTAGCAAAGAAGTCGTTCAAAACAATTCGAATTCTTCTCAATTGAAAATATTTGACTTGGCAAATTCCCTCCTTTGAAGTGTCTGTTACGTGTATGATCAATCCCGAATAATCTTCTTAGCTTTATCCAAATTTCGTTGATGCTGTCATCTGATAATGTCTCATATATCTTGATATGTTTATCCATAACAATTTGGATAAATACTTCAACAAACTATCCCATAAAAATAGTGATATCCTTTATCCTTGAAGATAAGCTTTAAAAGATCTTCGTTTCGAAAATTTGAACCAACATGAACTTGGTAAAATATCCCTTATCTTTAGGAATTTGCTGACCACGTGAAACATAAAAATCTGACGATCTTCTTCCTCAAGAAAATTAAATAGACGTAACTTATAATAAAATTGATGAAATAAATCCCCTTGGATATTTTATCCAACTTTAGTGGAACAAAATGAATATACTACCCAAATATATTCATTTCGTGGAGTCAGGCCTTCAGATGATAAGGTATAAATAAATTCGCAACATTCTGTGCATCTTCTGTTCTGGAACAGATTTAGTTTCTGATCTTCCTTCTGAAAATGAATCTGAAATACCTTCTGAAAATGACTCTGAACTACCTTCTGAAAAATTTCTAAAAAATCTGATGATTAGTTCAATCATGAAATATTTTGATTTTGGTTTTGGTTTTGGTTTTGATTGCTATACTTTATTTATTTGTTAAAAAGACTTTTACTCCTTTTTGTTATCATCAAAATATTATGAGAGATTCCAACATTCTCCCCCTTTTTGAAGATAACAAAACCTTATGATTAAAAACAAATATAATATCATATATCAAAAACATATCAGATTTAACCAAAACTCATACATACGGATCAATCATAACTCACAAATATAATCAAATCTCATATCATAAGCATATTGCACAAACTATAATGAATCTTAAGATTTGATATCTTAAGATTTGTTTTTCATATATCTTCTCCCCCTTTTTGTTATCAGAAAAAAATAACTAACTCTGAAATTGCATATAAAATTCATTGAAGTCAAGGAAATATAGAGATTTCAGCATAACAAAAAAATATTTTCATTACAAACCGAAAACAAAATAGAAAATTCGCTAAGAGAAATTGTCTGAAAAAAAATAAAGACTCTATTTCTTTCTAGATGTCTTCTTCCTTGCCAGAGATTTCTTCCTGCCAGAAATTTAGCAGGAGTTGGAGTTGGAGATAGTGAAAAATCAGTTTGTTGTTCAGCAGGGGATTGTTGAGGGATGGATAGGAGAGAAACCGCAGCTTGTTGTTCAGGAGTAGGGTCAACAGGAATGTCTTTAGCTGCAACAGGGGTTTCCTCAGCAGTAGCAGGAACTTGTTCCATTGGATCAGCAACTGGTGGAGTTGGTTCAGGAACATGTTCTGCTGGTTGCTCTACATCCTCTGTAGGTGGAATGGAGTCAGGATCAGCAACATGAGGGATTCCAGCAGCTGATGGAGATGTTGGATCTTTAGGAATGTCAGCCGCAGGTGGAGATGAACCAGGTGTTGTTGTAGGAAAGACAGGATCAGAAATTGGCTCAGATGGATTGGTTTCCACTTGAGGATCGGGGAGGACCAAAGGAGATTTTTGAACAGAGGACAAATCAAATTTCTTCAAGAATGCTTCCATACGAGAAGAAATGAGATTGTCAATCTGTTGGAGAGAGATAGGTTGGGACGTCTCTCCTGGTGGCTTCAAGGGAATACCCTCTGATTCAGTCTCTGAATCAGAATCTGATTCAACAGTCTGCCCTTCTTTGATCTCAAACTTCTTCCCAGTCCCCAACTCATAATCCCTTTTTCTCTTCTTTGCTGCAACAGGAGCCTTCCCTTTTCCTTTGGCATCCTTATCAGATTTCCTCTTCTTTGATTTTTCAACACCATGTGGATCCTCTTTTTCTATTTCGTCCAAGATTCTTTTGAGAGTCAATTCTCTCTTGCGATTCTTCGGATGAACATAGAAAGCTCCATCAATGCTGTACCAAAATTTCTCCTTTATCGAAATACTCATGTGCTTAATCACTTTATCACCAATCTTCTTCATTATTTGAGGACTACGAACATGCTTAGGCATCTTCACATGATGTTTTTGCAAAATTTTCATGATTATGTTTCCATAAATCATGTGCTTTTTATTTCTCCACATGTGCCGTAAGATAATCCTAGGCAAGTCTAGTTGTTTTTGCAACTTCATCCCCAGAACAATGATTGCTTCCTCTTTAGAAATGGAAGTAGGACTTCCTTTCTTTGGTAATATGCACTCGATAACAATCTTTGCAGCAACCTTATCAACAACTCGAATTCAGAAATGAAAATATCTTTGGCATGAAACTTTCCAATGCCATCATTCAAGAGTTGCATAGATTCATTTCTACCTAAGGTTATCAGCTCGTGATCATCCCCATGATCTAACAGACCTAAACAATCAATCAGCATCTTTCTATTGACCACGATCCTTTTTCCTCCAACTTTCGAGATCAACAAAGTCTCATTTTCAAATTTCAGATTCTTGTAAAATTCTTCAACTAATTCTCCAATTATATCAATGCGTAAATCACACAACCCTTTAGCTCCTATTCTGTCTAGCCAAAAACTAGCATAAAAACCTTTCTTTTCAAAGAATTGGAAATCGATAAAAGAACAAGGGTGGATTTTGGATTTAACCAACCTGACATGTTTTAGGGTTTCCTCCTTCTGTTTATTTCCCCTTTTTGATACCTTCTTAGGATCACTTTCTTTTTCTGAAAAGACGGAGAGGGTGAGGTAGATTCAGAGCTTGCTTTCGCACTCTCTGATTTTGCGTCTGAATCAGCTTCTGATTCAGCATCCGATTCTGAACCACTTTCGTTATCAACTTCCTTTTCCTTAGTGGATTCAGAAGCGAGTTCCTCAGATGAACTCTTTTCCTCAGTCACTTCTTTTTCAGATCCTTTGCCAAAGAAGGATCTTGAGATGTTTTAGACTTTCGCGGTTGCCTTTGGTGTTGTTTCAACATGAACACCCTAGATGATTTCGAACTGTGTTGAGAGTCAGAATCCACAGAGATTTCAACGGGGGTTTTAGATGGTTTAGATTTGAAACCCTTGGATTGAATTCGGGAAGATTTTCTTGGAGCCATATGTTGAAGGAAAACGTGAGGGTTTGAACAACACACGAAGGATTTTGCAGATTGAGAGAGAAAAGATAAATTTTGAAATGGAAGGAGAGAGAAAGAATCGATGGTTAAAAATTGCACGATGCACAAGATCAGTTATTAATTCTGTTTAGATTTCCAACAGAAAACAAAATATCTTTTATTCATCCTCTTTAATCGTGTAATCCTCTTAACTACAAATTTATGTTTCCAACATAAAGAATCTTGTAAATTGAGACTACTTGAGTATAAGAAAATGAATCTAATGAAATTTCTGATCGAGCAATTAATGCAAAATAAATATCAGAAATTACAAAGGATTACATATTCCTATTTCATTACGAATAAATTCAAATCGAGATTTTTCAAGGGGTTTTGTAAAAATGTCAGCTAATTGTCTTTCTGTAGGACAAAATTAATACTAATATTGCCAATATTTACATGATCCCTTATGAAATGATGTCTTATTTCAATATGTTTTGTTCTTGAATGTTGAACTGGATTTTTGGTTAAATTAATTGCACTAGTATTATCACATTTTATTGGTACATTTTTGCAATTAATTCCATAATCATTCAATTGTTGTTTTATCCATAAGATTTGAGCACAGCAATTTCCAATTGAAATATATTCTGCCTCAGCTGTTGAAAGAGCTACAGAATTTTGTTTCTTTGAAGACCAAGATATTAATTTATCTCCTAAAAATTGACATGTACCTGAAGTACTTTTTCTATCTACTTTACATCCTGCATAATCTGCATCTGAATATCCTAGTAATTCAAAATTTTTATTCTTTGGAAACCAAATGCCTATCTTAGATGTACAAGAAATGTACTTAAAGATTCTTTTAACTGTTTTTAAATGTAATTCAGTAGGTGCACTTTGAAATCTAGCACATAAGCATACAGCAAACAATATATCAGGTCTAGAAGCTGTAAGATATAATAAAGAACCAATTAAGCTTCTATATAACTTTTCATTTACCTTTTTTCCTTTAGGATCAAGATCTAACCTTGTAGTTGTGCTCATTGGAGTTGCAGCTCCTTTACAATTCTCAAAACCAAACTTCTTCACTATTTGTTTTGTATATTTCTCTTGATGGATAAAAATTCCATCTTTTGTTTGCTTAATTTGCAAACCAAGAAAGAAATTTAGCTCTCCCATCATGGACATCTCAAATTCAGCCTGCATCATACTAGAGAATTCTTTGCAATATTTCTCATTAGTTGATCCAAAAATGATATCATCAACATAAATTTGAACAATCAGAATATCTTGTTCAAAATGTTTTAAGAACAAAGTTGTATCCACTTTTCCTCTTGAAAAACCATTTGAGATCAAAAATTCACTTAATCTTTCATACCAAGCTCTAGGAGCTTGTTTAAGACCATATAACGCTTTTCTTAGCTTAAATACATAATCTTCTTTTGATGGATCTTCAAATCCAGGTGGTTGATGTACATAAACTTCCTCTTTAATATAACCATTTAAAAAAGCACTTTTAACATCCATTTGGAATAATTTAAAATCTTTGTAACATGCAAATGCAAGTAATAATCTAATTGCTTCAAGCCTAGCTACAGGTGCATATGTTTCATCATAATCTATTCCTTCTTCTTGTGAATATCCTTTAGCTACAAGTCTAGCTTTGTTTCTGACTATTTTTCCATTTTCATCAAGTTTGTTTTTAAATACCCATTTGGTGCCTATTATTGATTTATCCTTAGGACACGGTACTAAATTCCATACTTGATTTCTTTGGAATTGATTGAGTTCTTCTTGCATTGCTTCAATCCAATTATTATCATTTAATGCTTCATCAATATTACTAGGTTCAATTTCTGATATTAAAGCAAAATGACTTTCAAATTCTTGTAAACTACTTCTAGTTCTTACTCCTGTATTTAAATCACCAATAATTTGCTCAGATGGATGTGCAGATACATACCTCCAGTTTCTGCTACTTTCTGAAATACCTTCTGAAATAGCTTCTGAAGGAGTTTCTGAGTTTTCTTCTGACTCAGTTTCTGTATCATTTTGAGGAGCAACTTCTTCTGATGTTTCAGAATTCTGCTCATCTTTTGCTTGAGAACTAATATCCTCCTTTTTAACTAATTCTTCACTCTCTTCATCATCAAAATCATCATCTCAATTTTCTCAATAAATTTTACATTTATAGTTTCTTCGATTATTCTTGTTTTTAAGTTAAAAACACGATAAGCTCTACTGTTCAAGGAATATCCTACAAATAAACATTCTTCGGATCTTTCATCAAATTTTCCCATATTTAGATTGTTTTTCAACACATAACACTTAGATCCAAAAGCATGAAAATAAGATACAGTAGGTTTTCTTCCTTTAAACAACTCATATGATGTTTTTGAAGTTAATGGTCTTAGATACACTCTATTTATTATGTAACATGCTGTTGATACAGCCTCTGCCCATAAAAACTCAGCTACTTTGTTTTCATTTAACAAAGTTCTTGTCATTTCTTGAAGAGTTCTATTCTTCCTTTCTACAACCCCGTTTTGTTGAGGAGTATAAGGAGCGGAAAAATTATGAGCTATACCATTTTCATCGCAAAAATTTATGAATAAAGCATTGTCAAACTCTCTTCCATGATCGGTTCTTAAACTTATTATGGACATTCCTTTTTCATTTTGAATTTGCTTAGCAAATCTTTCAAATACTTCAAATGTGTTACTCTTCTGTTTTAAGAAAAACACCCATGTATATCTAGAATAATCATCAACAATTACAAGACCAAAACGACATCCACCAAGACTTAAAGTTCTTGTTGGACCAAATAAATCTAAATGCAACAATTCCAATGGTCTTTTAGTAGAGATTACATTCTTGCTTTTATGAGGTGACGAAACCATTTTATTTTTCATACATGTTTCACATTTAATGTCTTGTTTTATATTTATTCTTGGTAAGCCAAAAATAATTTTCTTCTTGGATAGTTTTTCGAGTTGATTGAAATTAACATGACCAAGTCTTCTATGCCATATTTTTATATTTTCAGACATAGCAAAGAAACATTTTTCGAAAGTTACATTTGAAGGTTTGACTAAATAAACATTCTTGTTTCTATATCCTTCAAATAGTTTTGTTCCATTCTTGTCATAAGCATAACATTTATCATGTTCGAAAATCATTTTGTAACCCTTGTCACATAATTGACTTATACTTAATAAATTATGTTTTAATCCAACAACAAGAGAAACATTTTCAATTGTATGAGGAGATAGACCAATAGTACCTGTTGCCACTATTTTACCTTTACTATTGTCACCAAACTTAACATATCCTCTTTCTTTCCAATTAATACTTGTGAACAAAGAAGCATCTCCAGTCATATGTCCCGAACACCCACTGTCGAGATACCATTTTCCTTTAAGCTTTGCTTCTTGTTCCTACATGTATCAACAAAGGGTTAAACCTTCTTAGGAACCCAAACAAGTTTGGGTCCTTTGAAATTCAAGCTCTTCTTTTCAAAGTTATTAACTTGTTGTTTCATGAGCTTGTTTTTCTTGTAGAAACAAAACTTCTCAATATGGCCAATTTTATTACAAAAATAACAAGCATAAGAATAACTATTCCCATATCTATTGTTCCTGTTCTGGAACTGATGTGGATATTTTCTAGAATATCCTCTTACCTGTTCCTTCACTTGCCCTCTTCTTGTAAAGTTTCTGTTCTGATCTGGGTACCTTCTGATATACCCTTTGAAATACCCTCTGACTGGACTGTCAGATTTTTTCTTTGTTACAGTGTTGTTAACTGTAGATGTTTCCTTAAATAAGGATTCTTTTCCTTTAACAAATACAGTTTTTTGAACATTCTTACTACTGCTACCTTGTTCAAATCCTAAGCCATATTTTATTTTATCAGTTCTTTGAGAGGAAATCAACATATTTAACTTTTTGTCACTCTCATTGAACTTACTGAACGTATTCTTTAGTGATTGAGATAAGTCTCCTATTCTTCTGTTAAGTTCTTTAGTCTCTTCTTTTAGTATACTATTCTCTCTCATGAATTTATTCACTTTCACATGTAATTTTTCATTATCATGTTTCAATATGTCGTTTTCATCCATAAGTAACCTATTTGTTTGAATAACAACTTCCTTTTCATTTTTGAGAGATTTAACTTCAGAATCAAGTTTATTTATTTTAACATGTGCCTTTTTCAATGATTTCAATAAGTTTTGCATTTCAATCATTACATCCTCATCAGAAACATAATCAAGTTCTGAATTTACCTCAGATTGTGCCATTAAGCATATGTTTGAATCATCCTTTTCATCCTCTGAGTTATCCTCTGAATCTGTCTCTGATTCGTCAAGGTCACTCCACGTCGCCATCAAGGCTTTGTTTCTCTTTTTGAACTTCTCAATTTTCTTAATCAGTGATGGACACTCGTATTTAATGTGACCAGGCTTCTTGCATTCATAACAAATAATTTCTTGTTTCTTCTCTTCTTTCATCTCCTTTTTCTTGTCTTTGTCCTTGAAGAATTTACCTGCATCATATCTCTTAGTTTCGAATTTTTTAGTAAATTTCTTACCTTGCTTTCTTCTCAGAATTTTGCCAATTCTTTTAGCCAACAAGTTGATGTCATCACTATCATTGCTACTGGTCTCTGAATCTGATGCATCCGCATGAACTTCCTTTGCTTTAAAAGCAATGGCTTTCTTGCTTCCTTCTGCTTCTTCAGTAGCATCTATGTGAGATTGATACGCCATCAGTTTCTCCTTGAGTTGACTTAAGGTTAAAGCGCTGAGATCATTTGCTTCTTCAATGGCCGTTTTCTTTGCATCCCAAGCTATAGGTAAGATCCTTAGTATTTTCCTGACAAGATCAGCTTCCTCTATCTTCTTTCCAAGAGAAGCTAACTCGTTAGTTATAGAAACAAATCTATCAAAAGCATCTTTAATTTTCTCTTCAGGTTTGAATTTGAACAATTCATATCTTTGCAAGAGAGCATTGATTTTAGTATCTTTAATTGTTCTCGTTCCTTCATAGGTCTCACTAAGTGTATCCCATACTTGCTTAGCAGTAATGCAAGATGAAATTAAATAGAATTCAGATGGTGAGATAGTAGTTAGAAGAAGGTTCTTAGCCTTGTTGTTCTTCTCTATTGCTCTCTTTGATCTTGAGTTAATTGTGCTTCAGCAGTCACGTTCACTTGATAGTCTCCAACTGTAATCACCTGCCATGAGTCAAAATCATTAGCCTTGATGTAAGTCTCCATACGCATTTTCCAATAAGGATAATTAGAACCATTAAAATAAGGTGCTCTATTTACTGCAATATTTGTTTCAGCCATGATACTTGGATCACTCAATAATAATTGAGGCAAGCTCTGATACCAATTGTTGGTCCCAATAATGTAAGCAAGAGGGGGGGTGAATTGCTTTTTCACAAAAATAAATTCTTTTCGAAATTTTCAATTCACTTCCTTTTGATTACTTTATTAAACTTAGAATTAATTAAACTTGCTGTTTAGAAACTAATCACAGCTGATAATCACACTTGTATATCTATTTTAATTCAAAACAGATCAAATTTAATTTTATGCGGAATACAGACAACTCTCTGAAGTACTCTCTGAAACAGGTTCTGAAACGTGACAGTTTATCAAATACTTCAATATAAATTGCACGAAAATAAAAAGAGTAGGGTAGAGAAAAATGCAAATCGATTTATAGAGGTTCCGCCTCGAGCGTCAGTCCTCTCTTCCAACTCCACGTTGGGGACCCGGTATTCCACACCGGTTTGTTCCACTATATCCAAAATCAAAAGTTACAAGCTTGTCTTGCCAATCCTCTTGGCTACAATACACTCTGTCCCAATTCTCACGGTTATCCTATAACTCACAATTGGTCTAACAGATAACTTGCAACACTCAACCTCACTAAAAAAAATTGAATGATACTCAATCAAGGAAATACAATAAATATCCTATCTTTCGAACAAAAATATTGTGAACACTTTGTAACGCAAGGACTTTTGAGAGAAATGCACTCGAAGACTTTTTTTTCAACAGAGAGTTAGAGCAAGATTCGTTCTTCTCATCATATCTTCCTTGTTGTTGTGCTTCCTCTATATATATTGTTTTATCTCAACGGCTAGCAAAGAAGTCGTTCAAAACAATTCGAATTCTTCTCAAATTGAAAATATTTGACTTGGCAAATTCCCTCCTTTGAAGTGTCTGTTACGTGTATGATCAATCCCGAATAATCTTCTTAGCTTTATCCAAATTTCGTTGATGCTGTCATCTGATAATGTCTCATATATCTTGATATGTTTATCCATAACAATTTGGATAAATACTTCAACAAACTATCCCATAAAAATAGTGATATCCTTTATCCTTGAAGATAAGCTTTAAAAGATCTTCGTTTCGAAAATTTGAACCAACATGAACTTGGTAAAATATATCCCTTATCTTTAGGAATTTGCTGACCACGTGAAACATAAAAATCTGACGATCTTCTTCCTCAAGAAAATTAAATAGACGTAACTTATAATAAAATTGATGAAATAAATCCCCTTGGATATTTTATCCAACTTTAGTGGAACAAAATGAATATACTACCCAAATATATTCATTTCGTGGAGTCAGGCCTTCAGATGATAAGGTATAAATAAATTCGCAACATTCTGTGCATCTTCTGTTCTGGAACAGATTTAGTTTCTGATCTTCCTTCTGAAAATGAATCTGAAATACCTTCTGAAAATGACTCTGAACTACCTTCTGAAACAATTTCTAAAAAATCTGATGATTAGTTCAATCATGAAATATTTTGGTTTTGGTTTTGGTTTTGGTTTTGATTGCTATACTTTATTTATTTGTTAAAAAGACTTTTACTCCTTTTTGTTATCATCAAAATATTATGAGAAATTCCAACAGGACTCAAACCCCAAGAATCCCTTGAATAAGCAATCAAGAACGTGATCCTAATCAAACCTGTTGAATAGAACCAATGTTATCATGAACGGAACCTAAACCCTAAACCCTAACCCCAACCAAACTGTTCGATTGGAACCTAAGTTATCTATTTGATCTCCTCAAGCTGTTATGAAGAGATTAGATTAAAGTTCTTTTTCAAGAACTAAGTGAAAGTTCTCATAAGAAACACTCGAAATTTGTGTTCAATTGATGAAAAATGTTAATCGTCATAAAAGATTTCCTACAGGCTTCAAAATAGCTTTGGAAAACAAACAAACACGGAAAAATAAAAGAAACTTGAAAAGTCTTGTCGCACACACATGCCAGCTCAACGCTGGCGGCGTATATACCCAAGGCCAACGGTGTATATATTTTAATCTGGCAGCTTAGGTGACAACTTTAAAAATTTTGATTATAGTTGCTTTTGGTTGCATTGTAAGCCGACTATATGTCGATGGCCTACATGTCCTATGCCGACGGCATACTTGACTAAATTAGCGGCGTTAGAGATGGTGCACAGGTCTGCAATGAAGGCCAACGATTCATCAATGTAAGCTGGCAGCCCTTATCTCCTAAAGTTGTTTCCAACAACATAATCAGCTCGTCACTTGTGTTGGAGTCTTGTTGATAAACCTCATTCTCTTGGATCTCATTGATTAACCTTTGCAAAGCTTCATTCACCCGCTTGGATTATGCTCTTGCCATTGGGCCTCCAATGCTTTGAAGTGGATCTCCGGACTTAGTTGAGTCTTTAGGAGTAGTAGTCATTTGATCTTCATCATTCCCCCTTTCCTCGAAAAGATTCGTCCTCGAATCTCCTGCATCATATAAAGAGAGATCAACACCATTAAAAGTAGCGTTAACATTACCATAATGACTCAGCAAATCCAGCTTATGAGCATTGCCATTGATGCGCTCCAGCACTTTGAATGATCCATCTCCTCTAGGGTACAACTTTGTTTTTCTTTGAGTAGCAAACCTAAATGCTCCTAGACCCAATGTTTAGGTTGAAAGTAACTTTCACACGACCCTTATTGGCTTTCCTGGCATAATGCTCATTCTTCTTTTCAATGTTAGCTCGAACCTTAGCATGTAAATCCCTAACAAAATCTGCCTTTTTCTTTACATCAAGATCAATAAACTCAGGCAAAGGTAAAATGTCCAATGGAGTCCAATGATTAAAACCATAGACAACTTCAAATGGGGAGTAAGAAGTAGGGAAATGCACAACTCTGTTATAAGCAAATTCAACATATGGCAAACACTGTTCCCATTGTTTAAGATTCTTTTAAATTATAGCATGCAACAATGTAGAAAGAGTCCTATTAACTACCTCGGTTTGTCCATCTGATTGAGGATGTGCAATAGTAGAAAATAAAAATTTAGTTCTTAAACGACTCTACAAAGTTTGCCAAAATTGACTACAATGGATCTAGGCATACAATGCAAACGCACTACCTCTTTGAAGAACAAATCAACAATATGTGTTATATCATTAGATTTAGAGCAACTAATAAAATGAGCCATTTTACTAAACCTATCAACAACAACGAATATGATGTCCTTACCACTTTAAGACCTAGTTAACCTTAATACAAAATCCATAGAAATGTCAGTCCACGGTTGGTTAGGTATAGGTAAAGGATTATAATGTCCATGAGGCATCACTTTGGATTTAGCCTATTTACATATAATGCATTTATCACAAACAGCTTGTACATCACGTTTCATGTTAAGCCAGTAAAAATGCTCTTGTAACACATCTAAAGTCCTTTTAATCCCAAAATGCCCCATTAATCCACCCCCATGAGTTTCCCTAATGAGTATCTCACGCAAAGAATATCTAGGCACACAAAGTTTATCCTTCTTAAACAAGTATCCATCATGCCTATAAAAGTCAGCAAAGGCATGTTGAGAACAAGCATTCCAGATTTGACTAAAATCAACATCAGTCTCATGCGTCCTTAACATGCTTAAATCCAAGTAATTCAGTATGTAAAGAAGTCAAAAGAGCATACCTTCGAGACAACGCATCAGCCACGACATTCTCCTTTCCTTGCTTGTATTTGATCACATAGGGGAAGGTTTCATTGAATTCCAACCACTTTGCATGTCTCTTGTTCAATTTCCCTTAAGACTTCAAATACTTCCAACTCTCGTGGTTTAAGTAAATGATTAACTCCTTGGGCCATAGATAATGCTGCCATGTTTGCAAAGTCCGCACCAAGGCGTACAGCTCCTTGTCATATGTCAGATAATTTAATGCTACTTTGCTAAGCTTCTTGCTAAAATAAGCAATCTGCTTGGAATCCCGCATCAAAACACCACCAATACCTTTTCCCGACACATCACATTCAATCTCAAAAACCTTTTCAAAGTTAAGCAAAACAAGCAAAGGTGCACTGATCAATTTTAAAGGCTTTTCCATGCTTTTTAGTCCAATTGAAAACTACATTATTCTTGACAAGATCATTTAAAGGAGTTGCTATAGAGTTAAAGTCTCTTATAAATCTCTTATAAAAACTTGCTAATCCATGAAAACTCCTTACTTCACTTGCTTTCCTTGGTGTTGGCCACTCCTTAATAGCCTTAAACTTATCCTCATCTACAGAAATCCCATTTGCACACACAACAAAACCAAGGAAAATGACAGATTCCATGCAGAAAGTACATTTCTTCAAGTTAGCATACAATCTATTTTCCCTTAGGACTTTAAAAACCTCATGCAAATGCTGAACATGTTTATCCAAATTCTTGTTGTAAACTAGGATGTCATTAAAGTAAATAACAACAAAATTTCCAATAAAGGGTTATAGAACATGATTCATTATACTCTAAACGTGCTAGGTGCATTAGATAAGCCAAATGGTATTACTATCCACTCATACAAGCCAAACTTAGTTTTAAAAGCGGTTTTCCACTCTTCACCCTCTTTCATGCGAATTTAGTAATATCCATTTTTCAAATCTACTTTAGAAAACAAATATGCACCATGCAATTCATCAAGCATGTCATCAAGTCTACGTATAGGGTGTCTATATTTTACCGTGATCTTGTTGACTGCTCAACAATCCACATACATGCACCATGTTCCATCTTTCTTTGGAACCGGAATAATAGGAACTGAACATGGACTTGAGCTCTCTCTCACGAATCCCTTCTCCACCAATTCATCAACTTGTCTTTGTATCTCCTTCATCTTCTTAGGATTTGCTCGATACATTGGCTTATTGGGAATTAAAGTACCAACAAGGAAATCAATTTGGTGCTCGATGTCTCTTAAAGGGGGCAATCCACTAGAGATCTCTTCAGGAAATAAGTCATTAGATTCCTACAGTAAAGAAACAACCAAACTAGGAAGAGAATGGTTAAGCTTGTTAGTAGAAAAATAAACATCCTTATACATAAATATAAGTAATTGTTGCCTCGCCAACATAGCTCTCTTAACCTCACTCTTTTGAGCGATGTCACTCACTTGTGTTTGTGTCTCACTCTCCATCTCTCTTCCCTTACTGCTCACTAAAGTGTGTTTGTCACTCTTTTTCTCACTTCTCCTATTGAGCACTCCTCTGTTTCTTTCTCACTCCGAATTCCTTAGCAATCCTCATTTGATGCTCACAAGCCTCCAATAGCTTAAGAGGTGTCAAAACTACTAGCTTGTTAGTTAGGCTAAACGAGTAATGATTCTTATACCCATCATGTTTGACCTTTCTGTCAAACTGCCATGGACGCCCTAATAGAATGTGACTAGCTTGCATCGGTACCACATCACACATCACCTTATCTTGGTACTTGCCAATTGAAAATTTAATCGAAACATGCTTAGTCACCTTTATGTTTCCATACTCATTCAACCACTGAAGTTTATAAGGCGCTTGGTGTTTCGGAGTCTTTAATTTAAGCTTATCCAGTAATAAGGTACTGGCTACATGGGTACAACTATTGCTGTCTATAATCAAACTGCATACTTTGTTGTTTACATGGCATCGAGTATGAAATATTTGCTCTCGTTAGGCCTCATCACCCACATCCTTAGGCTGAATACTAAGGGTTCACCTATTGACTAGCAATTCTCCACTCACTGGCCCTTCATACTTCACATCATTGCAATCTTCTAATGGTGGCATCTCTTCGTCACTAGAATTGACACTCTCCACATCACCATTATCTCGAATAACCATAGCCTTCTTATTTGGATATTGTGAAGCAATGTGTCCAAATCCTTGTTACATTTAATATCTCGTGATTTAGCAAAAGATTTAGTTTTAATTTTACCTTTTGAAGTATAAGGGGCCTCTCTGTCCTTCTTGTCTTCTTTAGCCTTTGAGGACACCTTGTGATCCTTCCACTTTGACTTCCATGAAGACTTAGAAGATGAGCCATAACTCGATAGACCCCTGGAATTTAGTTGCTTGTCCACTTTAATAGCTTTGTGCAACAATTCTTCCATCTCCACATAATGTTGTAGGTCTACTACATTAGCGATCTCTTTATTGAGCCTACCTATGAATTTAGCCATAGTAGCTTCTTGATCTTCCTCCACCGTTGCTTTAGTCAGGCTATCTCGATTTCTTTATAATAGTCTTCTACACTCATGGAACCCTGAGTTAAACTCTGTAATTTCCTACACAAATCCTTGTAATAGTGACTAGGGATGAACCTCTTTCTCATCACCACCTTCATCTCCTCCCATGACTTAATAGTTTATCTCCATATCCTTATCTGTTGATCACCAAATGATCCCACCAGATGCTAGCATAGTCAGTGAACTCAACCGTTGCCAACTTAACTTTCTTCTACTCAAAGTAATTGTGGCAGTCAAATATATACTCGACCTTCCTTTCCCACTCTAAGTATAGCTCCGGATCATTCTTTCCTTGGAAAGAAGGTATCTTCATTTTAATGCTACCCAAGTTGCCATCTCGCCTTTGAGCCTTCCCTCTTTCTTGCCTGAAACTACCGTCATCAGACTTTGAATCCTCCTTCTCCTCTTCAACTACAAACTTAAGATCTAGATCTGCAAGGAGACTCTAGATTATCCAATCTCATGTGCAAATTCTTGAACTGATCTTGGATGGCTTTAGTGAACATCTTCATATCTGTCTTAGGATTCTCACTCCCATTACTCATGATTTTATTACCTGCAAAAGAAAACAAACTAAACAAATGGGTTAGTCCTCATACACTCCCTCACGTATGCACGCTCAATAGGTGTGAAATCACTCGTATTTAACTTAATTTCGGCCTCGATAACAGACTCACCACTCCTGCCTTTTATGTCACAACTTTCCCTTGCAAGTTCTTGATTAGAACTTTGGTCAGTGACTTTGCACATAATAAACCAAAGGAAAATTAGATTTTAACAACTCAAATCCCAAAAGACTAGATTAAACGAATAGAAGTCAAGAAACAAGAAAGATCAAAGAAGGTCAAGTAACAATAGCAAACTCTTCTTAGATCAAGAAGACAAGTCCTTTTTGGAACATAAGGACATTCAAGAACTCTAAGAAATCAATCTCACTTTTTTTTATACGAGTTTTGCTCCCTTTTTTTTTTTTACTCTGATTCTTCTCTTTTTTTTTGTACGATTTTTTTTTTCGTATCAAGAATAACAAATCTCACAAGAAGGATTGAATCTTTCTTTAGGGAAACAAGAACTAGATTAGAAACAAAAATAAGGAAAAAATTAAAGAAGAAAGAACAAACAAGGATAGAATTTACCTATTCAAGGAGCCAAAGCTCTGATACCAAATGATAAGGAACCCTAGGTATATAAAACCTAATATCCGCCAATAAATATTGGACTCAAATCCCAAGGATCCCTTGAACAAGCAATCAAGAACATGACCCTAATCAAATATGTTGAATAGAACCAACGCTATCACGAACGAAACCCAAATCCCAATCAAACTCATCGAGTGGAACTTGAGTTATCTATCTTTAAGCTGTTATGAAGAAATCAGATTAAAGTACTTTTTCAAGAACTAAGAGAATGTTCTCACAAGAAACTCTCAAAATTTGTATTCAATTGATGAAAATGTTAATCGTCATACAATGGTTCATATAGGCTTCAAAATAGCCTTGGAAAACAAACAAACACGGAAAAATAAAAAAAAACTCGAAAAGTCTTGTTGCACACAAATGTCAGCTCAACGTTGGCGGCGTATATACCCAAGGTAGACGGTGTACATATTTTAAGTTGGCGGCTTAAGCAACGGCTTTAAAAATTTTGATTATGGTCATTTCTAGTTGCATTGTAAGCTGGCTGTACGTTAGTGGCATACTTGACTAAACTGGCAGTATTGGAGATGGTGCACAAGTCTACAATGAAGGTGACGATTCATCAATGTAAGCTGGCGGCCCTCGTCTATTGAAGTTGTTTCTAGCAACATAATCATCTTGCCACTTGTGTTAGAGTCTTGTTGATAAACCTCATTCTCTTGGATCTCATTGATTAATCCTTGCAAAGCTTCATTCACTTGCTTGGATCATGCTTGTCACTGGGCCTCCAATGCTTTGAAGCAGATCTCGGGACTTAGTTGAGTCTTTAGGAGTAGTCGTCACTTGATCTTCGTTAGAGGTGAAGTCCTACTCTTGCCTAATTAAAGGCCAGCGACAAACTCCAACGCTTTCCTTCCCCAGTTTTACCATCACAAACAACCATGGATCAGCTCTGTTTCACCAACCGACTTCTGAGAAGTTTAGATCATTTCCCTTCTTTAGTTTAGGCCAATGTAAGCTAATCTTCTTGAGTGAGTTTTCCCTATCCAAGTGACAAAATGCTGCTGAAAGAAGGACCAGAAATTTCATCATCTTCTTGACTAACCTTTGTTCCACGCGTTTGTCGAGAACTTTGCTAACTTTTGCAATCACTAGGTAAGTAACCAACAATGCCTTGTACTTCTTTTGCCCTATTCTTGCATGTATAAAACCATAAGTTGTAGCTCTTTAACTTATCTTGTTGAAAATCAAACCTGCAGCAGACTCTAATTCGCTAGCAGCAACACTAGCTAGGACGAACTTTGACCACTCTTTCACTATTCAGTCAAGTTACCATCTACTTCAGGTAGGCCCCCACCTATAAATTCGTTCTTCCAACCAATTTGGTACAATTACTTACACCATGATTTCTTCATCCTTCCCTTGTGTTTAGCTGATACCACTAGCCTCAGGTTGTTTCAAGCCAGAATGTTGTCCGAGCTTCGTTTGACACTTCAGAAGAGTAAGTATTCCTAAGATTGGATGAATCGTTAAGATTTTCTTCTCCTTGTGCTTGTTTCTTTTTTTCTTTTTCTTCTTTATGAGCTCATAACTATTTCATTTGGGAATTTGCTTGTGTAAAACTTGAAGTAAGACCATATCCCATTTAAGTTGGGGCACCCTGTTAGACAAGAGAGAAATAAGCCATAGCCAAATTAAATGGTTTTGTACGGAACTACAGCTCTTTTATTAAATACGTTACTTTTTTAACATATTTCCCATATAATTTATCGACAACACATTGAGCGAGTGTGATAAAAAATTAATACTAATAACGTGCTCATTGAATGTGTTTGGGTGTGAAGTCTTTTTTTTTTTTTAAATCAATCGGACACACTAAATGCGTCTAAACTTATTTTATTTTATTTTTAGTTTTCTCAGATGCATTTAAGATGGTCGGAGTTATTAATGGATGTCGTGCTTGGATTTGGGATTATGGCGACAATGGGTTTCAGAGTTAGACGATGGTGGGTCATGATTAATGGTGGCTGAGTAGGTGGTAGATGGTGGTGTGTGTTTGGGTCGCGCAAGTAGTAGTATTGGTGTGGTTTTTTGGCTTCGATGATGTTGGATCACAGATTTGGTGGTAGGTCTAGTGTTTGGTTTAGAAGTTGTTAAAGTGGTCGCTTGTATGCTTGGTTATGGTGACGTTTTTCACCTTGTTTTTCAATTCCAAGGTCAAATGAGGAAAGAGGCATTAAATTTTCCATTAAGTGGCAATTAGGAGAAATAAAGGTACGAAATCGGTTATGAAAAAAAATTTGAACTTTGAATTTCAAGAAAGATAGAAGGCTTTGTTTTAGAAGATTTCATTTGACTTTTGAGTTCCCTTCGCACAAATGAGCTCGAAACGAGCTTTAAAGCTCAAAAGCGAGCTTTAATGGCATCATGTGCAATGAAGAAGATGGGGCGTGTGGATTCATGCACTTGCACCATGAGTTTGAGAAACCTTTAAAAAAAAATAATAATACAATTGGATGCAATAAAAAAAAGTAAAATAACCGTACATTAGGTAAATGCGTGTGATTTTATTTTTAAAAAAATTTATGTTCTCGTTTTTGATGAATTATATTGGGAATAAGTTTAAAAGTAAAGTATTTTCAATTAAGTTTAAAAAGGTGTAGTGGTTCCCCCCAAAACCCCCACATTAAACTCGAGCGTATGAATGATACCTGTTATTAATTATATAAGAAGTTCAAGCCATCGGTCAAGTGGAAAAAAAAAACAAGTGAAACAACGGAAGAAATGATATACATAAATATGTGTATGTCAGTATAGAAATAAGTTAGTTAACTACATAACAGTACTTGATAATATCTGTGTGAGAAAACTACAAGCTAAATTACGATCTTATTTAACATACACAAACATCAATGTTTTGGTTAATATTTAATATTAAAATAAAATAAAAATGAAGGTTTATAGTAAGCGAATTCTGTATACATAAAATGCCTAAGCAGACACCACTACTGAAAAGTATATCTGAAACTAGAGATAAGCAGGGGTTGAGTTTGACTTGTGACCCGTCACGAACTGCTATCGGCGGGTTAGTCTCGTAGGCTTGACCTGACTGTACGGTCATGATCTGTTGAGTGATTCGATGAATAGGTGGGACAATCTCATTAATCTGTCAAACTGGTAGGTCAGATGGGTCGTATTTATTTAAAAATAAAAACAATGGAGGAAATTTAAAAAAATAAAAAAAAGTCATGGGTGAGGGTTAGCCGACCCAGATTGGCTTGTGTCATGCTGGACGGTTCTGGGTCAGTGCAACCTTGACTTGTGAATTGGTAGCTCTAGGCTGGGTTGACCCGATGCCTATATATATACCAAATAAACTTAACGGACATTGAAAGCATAGTGAAGATGATTGTTATGTAAGTAATAATAATTAATGATGGTAAACAATTAATTGCTATAAAATTTAATCATAGTGAAAAAATATATTTTGCGTGCCTTTATATTTCTTGTGCTAAGTACTCATATGGTGAATAATTTATTCTTTATCACATTAAATGAGACATCATTTAGGATATGGTATGAACATTATGCATTAACAAAACAGTATATAAGTAGCTATACCTACCATGGATAGATTTATTGCTACCATTGTTGTATTTCTTCCATTGGTGGCACATTCTCACTAGCTTAGAGGAGTTTAAGAAGAGTTTCAACCGCATCAATTTTGTGTGGGAAATGTCACAGTTTGAGAGATGAGGACCTTGGGGGGTGTTTAACCTGGACGTATAGTATTAAGGGTGGCATCAACAAAGGGTTTGTTCGGGGTGTGGGTTATATCTGAAGGCAGGTCTAGCTTCTTGAGGAAAAATTGGTTGGGAGTTGATGTCGCTCGTCTAATGAGGCCAAGGCAGGCTAAAACCAGTTGATATAGTCGAACCTTTCAAAGATATGGGGAATCGTGACAAAGCCAAGAGGGCGCTTCTTATGAGAATGTGGAGCTCGAAACAAACCTAGGTAAAGCAGGGAAGATATGGTTGGCTTGCCAAACAAATTAGCAACAGGATGATATGAGGAATGGTTGAGTGCTGTATGGGAACTCTTTGAGAGGAGAAACTTTCGTCCCGTGACATAAATGATAGTTGATAATATACAATTTCTTCAAATTCTTCATGATTATCTCAATTATTGATATGCATCATCTAGTTGAGGAAAGTAAATAAAGTAATCATATTCAATATTTTCAATCATAAATTACATTTGGAAAATGTTTTCATCACATCATTGAAAAGTGTTTGCAATACAACCCACGAAACACTTATCGCATGATATTTTAAACTTTACAATGCGCTACCACTCACATTTGTTCTACAAGATAATTATGCCTTGAAATATACAATGTACTACTAGTCACATTCGTTCTACAAAATAATTACACCTTGAAATATGCCACTTAAAATTGACTTGTCTCACAAGAAAACTGAATATAATACACCGGTAACGAAAATGATTGCCTTTTTTTCCTTTTGCCCTTTTTTCTATATGATAGATGAGAGCTTTTATAATTTGCTTCCCACATCTATTTAAGGTTTGGGATCCTCTTTCGTAAAATGTATTTTGAAATAAATTTTATAATATATTGAATATTACGAATTTAGGAAAACCTTTTTTTTTAACAAACTAATTCCATGAAACTACATGATTAAGTAGAGAAAAGTTAGGAAACAATAATATCCATTCATGTGATATGAATAGCTATTCATTTCATCATCATTTTATGTAAAACTGCTATTATGATGTTTACTTGAGGATAATAACAATTCATGTCCTTATACCCATGAATTTTCATTTAATGGTTTATTTTTTAATTTTGTCATAAATACCTCTGTTTTGAATATATCACATATACAACTATCATCTCTTTGTAATAAAAACAAGGAGTATTATAGATATTTTATCTTTTACTTCAATGATTACTTGTTTTATTTTTCATTCCAAGTGGACATTATAATAGCCATTATAATCCTATCACATTTCTATTAAATTGGAATTCCATTATCCTTGTACTCCATATATTGAAGTGATCGAGCCATAGGACTCATCTAACCCATTTTAGGAACAAGGGGTCTGCTCTAGTTCAAGTAGCAACCAAGCATATCCTCTGTGAACTAGAAAAGACTACAAATTAGTGCTGCAAACAAGCTGAGCCGTGTCAAGTCGAGCTTTTAAAGGCTCTAGCTTGGCTCGTTTAAAATTTAGTGAGCTCAAGCTCGAGCCGAAGTAGCTTTAACAAGCCTAAAATTTAGGCTCGAGCTTAGCTAGTTTAATTAAAAGTGCTTAGGTTTGAAATGAAGCTCGGCTCGTTTATGAAATGAGCTCAAGCTAAACCAAGCTTTTTATTGAGCCTAGTGAGCTTTTATTGAGCCTGCAATTTAAGTTTGAGCTCGACTCATTTAGATAGCTCGTTTTTCACCTTTTTAAAACCTAAAATATAATATATATATATATATCAATATTTCTATAATATATATAATTATTAAATAAAAATTAGTTTTTATTGCTTTTATTATATAGTTATAGATAATATATCATGGTAAAAAAAAAAATTTACAAATCTGTTAACGAGCTTATTAACAAGCTTGTTAACAAACCTATTTATCAGTTGACTTGCAAGCCTAAAGCAAAGCTTGAGTTCGACTTGTTTAGATAGATGAGCTTTACTTTGGGCTCAATTATTAATCGAGCTCCAGTTGAGCCGAGTCAAGTAGTTTGCGAATAGCTTGGTTCGTTTGTAGCCTTACTAGGAATATGAAAGTTGGACTCCATGGTAGTTACTTGCCACAATGTAAGGACCCGCTATCACCCCCATAATAAAGCAGGTGATAACAGTTCCCCAACCGTATATAACCTATAGAATTACATGTAAGGTTATCCTAGAAGAAGTGTTTAAGTATTATTTGCCTAAACTCTCAATACTTAACTCTTAAATTTGAAAACTATTGATTTTTATAAAACTTGTAATAAAAACACAACATCATATTTATCATATATTAAAAGGGAAATAAGTTAAAGATAAACATATAGCTACGTTTAGATATTACAAACAAAGGCTTCTTACAAGCCTTATATAAAAGCTACAAAAGGTAATTCAACCTATATCATCTAATATAAACATCAAAAGATTCCATAACTAGTCTATTACAAAATAGGAATTCCATCATGGTGCATAGTCATATCTAATCCTCCAGGTCATTTAGGAAATCCTCAAAGTCGGTACCATAACCCATATTTGCGTAAAATTCGTCTTGATCGTCACTTGAAATAATTAGAATATGAGCCAAAGGCCCAGTACACAAGTAACGAATACAAATGCGAAGTGATCTACATATACTTAAACTAAATGCAAATGCAAATGCAACAGTCATTAGATTATTAGTTAATCTTTAGTTAGCCAAATAATACTGGAGTATTCAAACTCTGAATAATAGGGATTTCTAGGGAAACCTAAGTAGCGATCACGACGCTCAGGGGGTTAATATAAGTAGCTCGTATACTCATATCTCCTAGATAATTTTATCCAAAATGAAAATGTAATCTCATATAGGGTTCTCAGTCGTTTCTCGACTTTACTTAACTCAATCCACAATATCATCTAATTCAAGTGTTTCCATAAACATTGAATTAAATCATATTACATCTTTTCAAGAATAAGCAAGTGTTATACCGATACCGAATACCCTATCAATTACCCACTGAACCACTTATGAAAGACATTTCAATATGACAAGGATTGCGCTTAAAACTACCATACCCCTCAATATAAGTAGGGTGCTGCTCTCTGAACCAGATTCAATGGTATAAAAGATACTTATACAAGCAAATTATTAATTTTCCTTAATTTAAAGTAATTTTAAAGAATGTCTATCTTAAACAAAGAATCAAACAAGTTACTGCATACCTAAAATAGCTCGGGAACTAATAGGGTTAGCCAAGCGAGGATCTATCACTGTATAAGAAAATATTGAATTTCTTACTTAGTTCAAGCACTAATCAACTAGTTTTAAACATAACTAATCAAAGAAATTCAAATAAATTATTACAAAGTCATAACATAGCATTTAAACATCATATAATATCATACAATATTCAATTGATCATATATCAAGCTTTGGAAAATATTGGAGGAAGTTTTTGAAAATGAAAACTACAGGGGACATGCCGGCCTTCAACACCGGCGGCATTGAACCGATCCACTATGCACTAAAACTCAACGCTACACTTGCCATCACTGGCAGCGTTCAAAAATACGTCGGTAGCCTTTAGTTTACGTCGGCGGCTTTGAGTCGGTGTAGACTACAACTTCAAATTTTCAAAAATTTCTGAGAGTTCCATAGGGTTGGTCCACACTTGTGGATACCCCCAACACCGGCAACATTTCCATGTACGTTGACCTTGTGGGATACTACGCCGGCGGCCTATTGCCGCGTAGACCCTTGGAACAAAATTACATGATTTTTACGAATTCCTCTGTATTCTTTACAAATTTTACTCATTTCAAAAATCCTCCAAACTTATTTAAGCTTCCCAAAACTTGTTATATGTTCTTAACACCGTTCAACAAATATTAACTCCTCTTCAATCCATCAATCACTAACTACAACATCACACAAAATTTGCACTTTAATTCCACATGCCCCTTACACTACTCAATCCTAAAGCCATCCTAACACAATCATCTCCACACTTCTAAATTCATATAAAACATATACTATAAACTCCTCTAGCAATATAACTCTACTCAAACCACCATCAATATATAAAAATCATTCTATCACCAATTAGCACATAAACCCTATTCTAACAAAAGCTTAACTTAAACACACATAAGGCAAGAGGATTACACTTACCATATGGACTTGGAGCCTTGGTTTAAGAATCTTTTTGTAAGCTTTTGAGAGTTTAAGTTGTAGAAAATGAAGGGTTTAATTATACATGGACATGGAATAGCTTTTGAGAGAGTAGAAATGGGGTTTTGAAGCTTTTTGGTATGTGTTATGGTAGTCTGAAATTTTTGGACGAATTTTGCACTTCAAAAGTTGATATTTATCCATTTGTTGACTTTAGTGGCTGCCTTAATTAAGTCCTTTAATTGGCTTGGATTTGGCTAATTAATGAAGCTTGCTTTTTGGTTAATTAAATGTGCTCTTGGGCTTTATTTGTGACAAAAATTTCTGCTACAAATCGATCTAATTACATGCATAATCTAGCTTGTTCTAATCATATTTCATACATTCTAATACACTTAAAAATTTATGAACTTAATATTTAACCATTCTAAGATATTCAATTATTTTTAACACAATAACATAACTCATTTTTCATACATCAACATAATTCACATTTATCACATTTCAAAATCATATATAATTTCAATAACACATTTATAAAATATAATTTGAGAAATTCATGGCTATTTACACAAGAAGCTCAATGAGTGTCATCTATGTAAAAAGAAATGTTTAAAGGATTTTCTTGGCAGGTAGGATGAAAAATCTTTGTTTGGGTTAAGTATGCTCTGTACGAGGAGTCTAAAATATTTCGACAATCTAATCTTTCAACACAAACTTTTCTATTAAACCATGCATGATTAAGTAGAGTTCAATCAAGATAATGTAATAAAAGTAATATTTTATCTTCAAATACATTGTAATGCCTTAAATATGGGTCATTTACAGCCCAACACGTATCTACTCTTAAGTGTAGACATACTAAAGCTCATAACCTGCTAATATTCACTAATATTTATATTTAAACTCATTAACTCCAAATCATATACACATATAGAGGATTACATCAATAAAGATAAGTTCCAAACATACTCACAACCAACAACCTAAGGTTCACATTGCTACTATCAATAGTAAATGATGACTCGGTATAAGTCCATCAGAAAAACATAAACAACTATTCTTGAGCGTAAGATAGTCTACTTCCTAAACCAACATACAAGTTAATATAACATTCATTCTACACTACCATCACATAGGGCATAATTGAGGATCTCCAATACAAATAACTAGTCTATTTATCAGTTAGATAGTCCTGATCGCCAGCGTCATCCCTATAGCTCACAATCATGTCATATCCTAAGAGATCAAACATATAAGGAGTGCTACCTGAACTTAAAAAAAAAAAAGAACGAGTCGAAGCCCAATACAATACTATTAAAAACACAATCGCATGTGGATGCATAAATAAGTCACCTACAATCCTAATTCTAATGCAGCAAACAATCCAATTATTCTTTTTAATTTAAGTCTAGCAATCAATATTGGGACAACTCATTATCCCGACATTATGCTTATATACATAATACATATATATGATGTTGGGAATTCTTCGATGACCAAGAGTCAAAGAATATAAGAGACCATTCCTAGGTCTACTTGTAATCCTTTCCAAGTGCAATTTCATAAGGGACAACGTCACGTAAGGATCATCACGATGCCACATTGAGATGACCGATACTCTTAATTAGATTGTAGCCAAGCACACGCAACAAGCAAGTTTGAGTCGGATATGTGATCAGTCATGTTATAAGACTATCTTAACAAACACAAGCATCAACCAAGGTAATACACGTACTTAGAGTTTATTCTGTTATCCACCATTTAATTATACAAAACGAGGGAACTTAGAGTTTTGTATACATCTAATTTGACTATTGCTACATTCTTATTATATTCATCCTTACCCTGTTATCATCTAGGTTCTCAAAGTATTCTTTAATTCTTAAAAGAAGAGTTAAACTGTTCCTAGTCATTTTTAGGCAAGAGAAAGGTGATTTTTAAGATATCATAATATGTACAAACTAGTGCACAAGTGACTATAGGGTTATGTATCACATAGGTGGAGAAAACAAGTCATAAAAAGTTTCACAGGGAGGTATATAGGCAGAACAAAAAGGGTACACTAGCGATATATGGGGAGATACACAACTTTGTATTCTCCATGTGTTCTTTTCTAGGCTTTTTTTTTTTTTAAATCACCAAGAGGAACACAACTAGGAACATGAGATTATGTATATATCATGTTCTTTTCATGTCCTTTTCTCTTTGAAAACATAGAGTGAAATATGGTTGAATACATGAGCTTGTGTATAGGCCATGTATTTCTAGAAAAATGTTGTTTAACCACAAAGAGGTACATGACCAAGAATACAAGGCTATGAATTGGTCGTGCGCTTTTTGGAAAAACATTTCTTCTGCCAATTTTCGTGATTCCAATCTCGACATCATTTTAAACACTTCCATGTACATATTTTTAATTGCATATCACACCAAAAACTTACACTACCTTTCTGTATTACATTTAACACTCATAATCAAACACAAAATACATAAGAGTTACATTGCCTTTTGTCTTTCTTTCGTATCCTCACAAGTTCTCAAACGTTTATTCCGTAACTACCTCTTTCTCCTTGAAATTCTACGAAAATTTCCTCACAAATTAGCGTTATCACTGTATGATTAGGTTATCCTCATTATAATCATGATATGTTGTCATCCCCTAATCTAGGTTGTCTAAAATTGTGTATTAGATACCGGCATGACTAATATGTCTTTACTTAAAGTCTCATTAATGAACAAACCACCACTCCATATAATTTATTAAAATTTCTTTTTAAATTATACTTTGGATAATTCATACATAAAAGTAATAATTTGTTAATAGTAGACAATTAATTGCCAATGACAAATACAAAACAATTAACTGTCACAAAAAATATTCTTAGGAAATAACTGCCGAGCATAACCTTGGTGAAGTAGGGGAGACAAGGTATCTGAAATTTCGCCACCATAGCAGAAGATTATTTGCCACAAGAAGCTCATCAAGTGTCATCTACATAGAAAGAAAATGTTCAAAGGACTTTTTTGGCAGGTGACATGAAGTATCTTTGTTTGAGTCAATTATGCGTGATAAGAGGAGTCCAAAATTTTTTTAACAAACTGATCTTTGGCATAAACTTTTCTACTAAACCATCCATGATTAAGTAGAGATTAGTTAAGATAATGTAATAAAAGTAATAATTTATCTCCAAATACATAAAAGTAATAATTTGTTAATAGTAGACAATATATTGCCAATGACAAAACCAAAACAATTAATTGCCACAAAAATATTCTCATATAGTGCAAACATACAATAATATTTTTCACATTATTTTTTTATAATCAATTTAATTATAATATAAGTAATTGTATGATACATGACGTGATCGTAGAAGTTCACGCAAACGTATCTATAAATATCTTATGTGCATAACTTGACCATGGTAGAATAGGGCCCATCCACTCTCAACAAAATAATTGAGATAGCCGTGAAGATTTGAAGAAATTGTATATTTCCAATGATCTTTCCCACGCAAAACTAACGCAATTGGAGTATTTCTTAAACTCCTTTCATTTAATTGATGTGAATGTGCAACCAACTAAGGAAATGCAATAATGGTAGCAATATATATACCCATGATAGGTCTAATACCTTAAAAAATGTTTTCTTAATTCATAATGTTGATATCATATGCTAAATGATGTTTTATTTAATGTGATAAAGGCTAAATCATGCTCTAAATGAGGTGCTGGACACATGAGATATAAAGCATAAGTAAAGCAATTAATTGTTTACCATCATTTCATCTTAATACTTTATGTAATAACTTAACAAATCATGCATGGTACAATTTATCACACATATTCAAAATATAATTGAAAGTGGTAAATGTTGAACATTTCCCAATGAGGGTTGTTAAGAGTAAAATATAATCAATTGATTGTGTGGAAAGGAAACCAATCTAGCACACATTCAAAAAGAAAAATTCCACATGATTTTTTTTTTGGTAGGGTAAGAACATTTCTTAAAACTTCCAACAAATAGAATAAAAATAAGACTTTACCTCTGGGCCAACTAGGATCCTTCGTGTTAGCAAGTCTTCCAACAGAAGAGTCAAAGTTTGAGAAATTTAACAAGAAGCGAAACAAGGAAAAATTCAAAATTGCCAGAGAGGCAAGATCTTGATCCATCCCCTCCAACCTTAACCTTATAATTCTATCTGCAAAAAGATTTGCTTCCCGAGGAACATAACATACTTTATATTCCACCAATCTTGACAAATTATCCTTTAAAAAAACTACAGAAAGTTGCTGAAGGACATAAAATAGTAGAGTTAGTAAAGTTAATAGCAATGAAGGAGTTCGATTCAAAAATCACTCTGGGGAAGTTCATTTCTAGGCACTTTTCAGAAGCTTCTACTAATGGGAGGACCATGCAATGGTATGGTAGAACCTACTCACAATGTCACCATTATCATTTCTACAACACCCCCCAAATATTAATACCTTTTAGTGTAATTTGCCCTATTAGATTGGTTATCTTGTTTGATACCTTTGTTAGATGGTTAATTAGACGGTCCCATCAACGGGACCATAAAAGCTCCAAAGGAGATAATGTAGTGATTTATCTGCCTATTCTAATAGAATTGCCGATGGCAATGCTTATATGGGTGTGTATTGGTGCTGACAACTCGGAATTATGTGTTCTAATTTGTTATTCATGCACCTCCTTTCAATTCATCTTTGCAAACACATTAAATTTTTGAGGTTGGTTCTTTCGAGTGAAATACCTAGTTCTGAAGTTCTTCTTTTTTAGATAACGAATATAATGTTTAGAGTTCAAACCACATTTATTGTTCTCAAATATTAAAAAAAAAAATTAAATAGATTTAGGACATTTGTTGCGAAATCTAATGTTAAATCATAACTATCTGTTGCATTAAAAAAAAAAAAAAATTGTAACACATCCAAATTACATATTGGTCATGTCCTTATATATTGATTTGATGTCTAGGCTCAAAAATAAACTAAAGCAAAAAAAAAAAATTCTATTTATCTTATTTAGTTAGCATTATATCTTACAAACATTAGGCATGAAAATTACTGCATCATACATGTCATATTTCAAAATTAGATCAATAAAAAAAAAAAATAAAGAGTATGAGATCAATAAAAAACTTTTAAATATAGAGATATAAAAAATTTTTGCCTATTCTTTTTGGCAACTCCAAAAGTACTTGATTTGGTAACATAAATCTTATAGCATAACCTAGTAATATTTCTTTTCATTTTTTGGATAAATGATGTACCAGAGTTTACATATGAGTCACATAGTTACGAATAATTTGAAGTCTAAAATTCAAAATAAACTAAAGTAGAAAATTCAATTCATCTTGTCTGGATAGCATAATGAAAAATATTTAATTTAAATCTTGAACTTTTGTGATAGCTAAAAGAGAAATAATAGGTGTTAATAGCAAATAAATTGTATAATCAATCATGCTTCTCTTCCAATGGTTCAAACGGTGCAACAAATTGGAAAAAAAGGATGCACTTCTTGCACATACATCTTGATTCTCATCTGCAAACATAAAAATATAGGTAAATTCCAAAGTCATGGCAAAAAAGCATAATGCATGATTATGTAAATCGAAGCACATTCTAACGAATCCGATCATATATAAAAAGAGGTATTGTTTTTATAACAAAACATGAAAACTTTTACCGAGCTTTTGAAATAAAATGAAATACATGCCCTGCAGAATGGAATGTACTTAAAGTCTTCAGTCAAATAAAATTTTAAACTAAGATGTTTTGACCAATTGTAGCCTACCAATATAATACTAGAGAAAGCACCAAATAAAACTGAGAAACTTTTAAAAGTAGTCATTCTTATACTGAAATTTTTTTATAATTAATTAAAATTTACCCGTTTCTTCATATACGCATAAACATGCTGCCATTATCACAATCAAAATAAATGAAGTAAGATCAAGATTTGTCTTTATGCTTCTTTTTTGCTCCTTCTCGAAAATTTAAGGGATTAAATGAATTTCTTATGAGATATAGCAAAAGAGAAAAAAAAAAAAAAAAAGAGAAGAAAAACCGCATAAAAACTATTCCACTTTGTCAGATAATACATAGATGGACACTTTCACAAAAGTCAAAGCAATAGATGGACACTTTCACTAAAATATGGAGCAATAACTTCTATAAACTACCATATCTTAATGTATGTTTATTATATGGTCACATTCGGTTTTCAAAAATTATGATCACGTTCTTATGTGTTATCAGTTTTCAAAATCTAAATTCGATATGATAAATATTGGAGTTGAATAAAGGGGAATTGACTTAATAAATAATAAGTAGATGATGCAGTCGTAATACGTGTGCAAGAAAAAATAAAAAAGTGAAAAGTAGAAAATTAGATACATAATGACATAAAATGTTATCTATTATTGAAATATTGACCTCATGAATACTCAGATAATAATAACCAAAAAGCTCATCATAAGCCTACAAAATTAATGAAGAACATGGCAACAAATTAATTAGTTATATGACAATGTAAAAAAATTCATTGTATATATGAATCTCTGCTCATCTTTTGAGGAATTCATGAAACTAGCATAACATCGATCATGGATTAAGCTTCATCTAAATAAATTTAGATGGATGATGATGATGATGATGATATCTTAAGCCGATTTAGATATTTTATAAGTTATTCAAAATTTTGAAAAAAAAAAAAATCTAATTTAAAAACTTCAGAAATTAGAGGATGGGTGTGGGATATTTCATGTGGTTATATGACTAAATTGAAGAGCTTTTATTATTAGGGTAAAAATATTAAAAAAATTAATTAAAAAAAGGTAATTTATAAAGATGGTGTTTTGGTGTCATTCTCCATAACATTTAATGAAAATATCATTGAGGACATTTTGACCAGGTTTATCAATATGTTATATTGGAAAGACAGTATGTAAAACTAACATAAATATATGAAAGAATTGTTACGGAAAAATGAATGCAGACTAAATTCATATTCCAAAGAAAATGATGTCAGGATGAATTGGTTCACATGGCATCATATATGGATAAATAAAATAACATTAAGCACAACACAGAAAATGAAAAAGGAAGATGTTTCTTTTGCTATATCTACGTGCTTTTTACATCCAAAAATGAAAGTGGATAAAATTTATCCCTCGTTCCCTTCCCCTGAGCTAACTTCTTCATTCAAATGTAGTCTATTAAACTAAAAAATAGCAACCTAATCATGCTACCAAAATTCCCCTTAAGAATTAAAAAAAAAAAATGTTATTTTGGGTATTTTCCTTTTTTAAGAGTATTGATGTCTTGCCGCTAAGACTTCCTTTGCAGCAACAATAAATTAACCCTACTTATTTCGTGCTACTGCAGGACATGAACTTTGTGAAAATCCGAGGCAACCGATTCCTCTTGACCTAAGATTTTGCGACATTGATCTCTGCTCACGTCACGTGTATGATAGCATATATATTTATTTTAAGTCTTATAGGTGATATATTTGTTTATGTGTATTATATATTTTTTCAAAAACATAAAATAACATATCATATATGTTATATATGATATGTTTTTATATTTTATATAGGATATGTCTTCATATGTATATCGTATATTTCCTTATATAATATAAAAAACATTGTATGTTTATATATGTTATATGTTATACCGGATGTAAATATTTTAAATGTTATAGTAATATATTAAATTAGAATATTATAGTAATATATTAAATTAGGCAATATATTATTTGTTATATTGATACAAAAACTTATATGTTCTTATATATTATTTGGGATACATATAAAATTCATATGTTATAATAATATAAAAATCTTTACATGTGAAATTTGTATAATATGTGTATATATTATATGTTACATATGATATATACATGTCAAATGTGATATATAATTTAGATGCAATAGTAATATAGTATATATCGTATATGTCTATCATGTGTTTTAACATATAAGATGAATATACATACCATATGCTATATTGAATATAAATACTTTATATGTTATAGTAGTATATTAAATTAAGACATATATGTTTTATATGTTTAAAATAATATGTTAAATTAGGGTATATATTAAATGCTATATTAATATAAAAAAATTAGATTTGAGAAGTATATATATTTAATATATACTTTACATGTTGTACATAAAATATTTGTTTTGTATATCATATATGTTGTTTTAAAACATAAAAAAATATCATTTTATATATATATATATATATCTTATATGTTATATATGATATACAATTTAGATGCTATAGTAATATAGAATATATTTGCATATATCCATATATGTATTTGATATGTATGTTATAGCAACATATAAAATTTGCAAATGCTCTTATATGTTATATAAGATATATAGTATGTATATATATTTTACATGTTAGAGTATTATATAAATTTTGTATATGTTCTTATATGTTACATATGATGTATATATATTATGTTATATTAATATGTTAAAATTTTATTCATAAAATAAGATATGTAATATATATAAATGCTTTACAAGTTAGAGTATTGGATAAATTTTGTACATATTCCTTTATGTTACATAGGATGTATATATATATATTATTATATTATATTATATTAATATGTAAAATTTTTATACATAAAATTTGTATATGATAATATTTTGTACACTATACATGATACAATGTATTTGTATATCATATATTCATCATATAATATAAAAGAATATGTCATAAGTATATATATCTTATATGTTATATCGAATATATATATTTAAAATGTTATTGTGATATATTAAATTTGAATATGTTTAAGTTATAGCAGTGTATAAAATTATTAAATTTTCATATATGTTGTACAGGATATGATTATATGTTATAGTAGTATATTAAATTCTTATATATTTTTTACCGAAGAAGACAGTTTAGTTTATTTGGTCTTCCTAGCATTAAATGACCGGTTATAGCAGGTAACATAATGACTAAACCGGTCTTGTTAAAAACAATGATAGGACCGTAGAAAAATCCACCATTTTACCACACTAGGAGGGATTTCCCTGTTCTAAAGGCCCTTCTACTGCATTAAGGAGGAATTCCTTATTCTAAGGGCCATTTTGCCACACTAGGAGAAAATTTCTCATTCTAGAGGCCATTTACCACACTAGAGGAGAATTCTTAATTTTGGAGGCTATTTTACCATATTAGGGGAAATTCCTTATTCTATGGGTCATTTTATCACACTTGGTAGAAATTGCTCATTCTAGGGGTCATTTTACACACTGGAGGGAATTCTTAGTTTTAGGGGCTATTTTACCACATTAGGAGGGAATTCCTCATTTCGTGTGCCATTATAACACACTAAGGGGAATTCCTCGTTCTAAGACCATTTTACCACACTAGGGAGGAATTCCTCATTCTAAAGGCCATTTTACCACACTAGGGGGAAATTCCTCATTCTGGAGGCTATTTTACCACATTAGGGGAGAATTCCTCATTCCGGAGGCCATTTTACCACACTAGGAGAAAATTTCTTGTTTTAGAGGTCATTTTACCACATTAGGGGAAAATTTCTCGTTCCGAGGGCAATTTTATTATACTAGGGAGATTTTACCACAATGTGGGAAAATTCTTTATTCTAAGGACCATTCTACCACATTAGAGGGAAATTCCTCATTTTGGGCCATTTTACCACACTAGGGGGAAATTTCTCATATCAAGTGTCATTTTACCACATTAAGTGGAAATTCCTCGTTCAGGGTCATTTTAATGGGGAACTCATTCTTGGGTCATTTTACCATACCAGAAGGAATTCCTCATTCTAAGGGCCATTTTACCACATTAAGAGAAAATTCCTTGTTTTAGGGGCCATTTCACTATTCTAGGAGGGGATTCCTTGTTCCAGGGGCTATTTTACGATACTAGAGGGAAATTCCTCATTATAAGGGTAATTTTATCACACTAAGGAGGAATTCGTGCTCCAAGGATCATTTTACCACACTAAGGGAAATTCGTTTCTTCAAGGGTCATTTTTCCACACTAAGGAGAAATTCCTCATTATAGAGGCAATTTTACCACAGTTGGATGCAAAATGTTGTTCGATGGAACATTTTACTACGTTAGAGAGGAATTCCTTGTTCTATGTGCCATTTTACCATAGTAAGAGGGAATTTCTTGTTCTAAGAGCATTTTACCATAATAGAAAGTAATTTCTCATTCTAAGGGCCATTTTGACACACTAGGAGTAAATTCTTCATTCCAGGGTCCATCTTACTAGATTATAAGGAAAATCCTCGTGATTTTATGGGTAATTTCAACACACGAGGGTTTGATTTATCGTTGTAAGTCTTATATAATTATCATAATAGGGCTCAATTCCTCAAATGTAAGGCATATATCGCTAATCATACTACATTTTCATCATTTTATGATATATGCTTTATTATAGAGCTCATTGCACATGATAAGCCCGAATTCATGGGTGTAAAGGCTATTTTGCCACAAAAATCTATTTTTTTCCACGTCAGGGGCTCGGTCTAATGTTAGATGACACATTTTCTATGCAAACTATATTCACCATAATATCTCATCTCTTTGCCATATATATATATATTTATAGGGTTTTATTTCTATGAACAGAGTTTACTTCACCACATAAGATCTATTTTCACCCCAACGTGCCTTTATTCTATTTTGTGATCTTAATTCCTTTACTTAATGTTGATATCACTAAGCAACTCTTACCACAATAGTGCGAAACTCCATATTTTTATGCTCATTCATAACATGACTTAATTACTCATATTAAGGCACATCTATAATGTAACCTCTATTTTCACCACTACAAATCTTAATTTCTTATCATAATGCTCATTTTACCTTTACATAGTTCAAATCCTTGTTGAAAGCTCATTCCATCACATAATTACCATTTTCACCATAATAGGAGTGAATCATTACCATATTTCTCATTCACCATACATGTATCATATTCACCATAACATATTTTAGTGACTCGTTCTAAGGTTCATTTCACCACACAAGCACTGCTATCACCATAAACGGACTTCATTATTTGTTGTAAGGCTTATTTTACAACAACAAGGTTAAATTGATTGTTACAAGCTCCTCTTACTAAATTTGCACCATTATTACCATAATTCTACATAATTCCTTATTGTAAGGATTATTTCAAAATAGGGTAACACTCTTGCCATAAAGCTCGTTTTACAATAACGCACAATTTTCACCATAACCTAAATTAATTGGTTCTTTAGACACTCAAATACATAATTCGCTTACTTAAATATACAAGTAAATGAAAGTTTTATAAACATTTACACGTCTTGACAAAATTATGCGCCTTGATGAGATATTATATTATTAAAGCAAAACCACCCCCTTTGTTTATTTAATGTAAATATTTTTAGTGTAAATGTTTTTAAATATAATTTTTTTTAGCATATAGCATAAAATATTTTTTATCCCTGAAATCATGAAAATTAAATAGGGTTTGAATATAATTAAATAAGTGTGAATAGAAGTCTTTTCCTTTTTTAGCATATGGGCTTAAAATATTTATGGTATCATTGAAATCATAAAATTAAATAGGATTTGAATAGAATTAAATAGAGATTAAATATACATAATCTTTTTTGCATAAAATATTTTTGTATCCTAAAATCATGAAATTAAATAGGGTTGAATAGACATAGCCTTTTCCTTTCTTGGGCGTAAAATATTTTGGTATCCCCGAAATCATAAATTAAATAGAGTTTAAATAGAATTAAATAGGGGTTGAATAGACATAGTTTTTTCCTTTTTGGGCTAAGTATGTATTTTTATATACTGATCTAACCCAATATGGAGAAGTTACCTGTGAAAAATACAATTGTAATTATGATTTATAATTAATTTTCTAATTTCTAGGACTAATTAAAGTTGTCCTCTTTCAACCTGTTAGAACAATATATCTATTTAATATATATATATATTAAGTTATTTTATTTGCACACTCATCGCGTATGCATCGTTTGCTTGTGTTAATTAAGCTAAAGTGCCTATTCGTGTTTTGCCTTGTTCACTTGATAATAATTCTACACTTTAGTTGAATATGCTAATTAATTTATTACTTTACAAGTGTTACAAAATTATGCAATTTAACTCAATATCGATAATTTATATAGTTTAATATATTTTTAGGGTAAATTGTTAAATATGTAATTAAATGTACGTTAGAAAAAATATTATTCAATGTAGGTCATTAAAGCGTCTAATTCATTTTTTTAACCTTTGATTCTGATTGTACACTCAATAACTTAAAATAAACGCATTAAACTTTTTGGCTTGTTTTTGTCTTGTTGATATTTAATGATATTAGTGTATTTGAAAGACCCATGACAACTTGCTTTTTTTACAAAAGATTCATAAAAAAATTAGCACTATTGCAACACCTTTGATATAGTTGACAAATAAAGGAATTCCTTTTCAATGGAATCAAGCAGCTAATCGAAGTTTTGAGTTGATCAAGAAGAAGTTGACTTCAACACTGAATATTTTACTTAGACATGATAATGATTTATTATTTCCAAAACTCTCATAAATATATAATATACATATTTTTCTGCAACTTTGTTTTATTAACCTTTGATGCTGATCATACACTTTAATGACATATGCTAATTATTTTATTTCCCACAAATCTTAAAAAATTATATATATTATTTACAATTGTACATTTCATTTAGAAATGTTAATTATTTTATTTTTCCATGTGTCTTCATAAGTTACATAGTTTTTAATTAAATATATTATTAGCTTATTTTTTTAACATAAAACACATTATATTGGCCATTAAAATTTGCTCTCTAGATTCATTATTTAATATTATGACATTAAATGATATTATTACATTTGATTAGTTAGAAAAAAAAAATTTCTACAACATTGTATCACATTCATCTTTATTTTATTGATATATGATGATAGTAATGCATGAGAACATATTCTAATTAATTTTATTTTTTCATAAGTTTTAAATAATTATATAATTTAATTTAAAATCAAATATTTTAATTAGATATGTTAACAATTTATTTTTCCCCAAAGCCTTCATAAATACAAAATATATGATTTTTTCCTTCAAATATTTTATATTATTTTTCAAGTTTTCAATTGAAAGTTACAGCATAAATGGAATATTTATTAATTAAACAATTTTTCTCTATTCATGTTTTCTACAAACACAGAATTTAAACCACGTTATTTTTTAACTTTTCATATTTTGCACACTGACAGGATCAACTTTCCCATATCGCTTTCACCTTTTCTGCATATGATAGAATTCCATCAATATCTCCACGTTTTATAACCGGCTATGGCTGCTTATTATCTGACTGGATTGGTCCCGTCAAAAATAGTGACCGGACAGTAGAGAAATCCATTAGGAATGTAAGGCCTCAGATTTACCGCTATATTTAAAATAGGTAAATCCAGTTTCCTAACCACATATATCTGCAGAATTATATGTAAGGTTGTAATCTAGGATCAGTTTGGATAGTTATTAGCTTAAATATCTTATAAGAACGAACTTTATTACTAATAATACATATAACATTCCATAAAATACAACTTTTAACTTCATTACTTAATAAAGGATCTAATATAATACAACCATATATATATATATACACACACATTACAAACAAGGCTCGTTAACAAGCAATTTACAAAATATATCAAAAGATAACAAAAATCCTATTAACTTAATACATAGGTTTTCAGAACTTATATGTACATATAGCTATTCTATTACATAAGGGTTCCATCAAAGTCAAGGCCGTCTCTACTCCTCTCAATCATCTAAGAATCCTCAAAATCTGATCCATATCTTATGCTTGTATAGAACTCGTCATTCACACCTGAAAATGATAAAATATGAGCCAAAAGCCTAGTACACAAATAACAAAAACAAATGCGTAATGACATACATGATCTTAAACTATATGCAATGCGATAATCATTCGGTTATTAGATAATTTTTAATTAGTCAAACATCATTGGAGTATTCAAACTCCAAACAACAAGGATATCTGGGGGTCCTGAGTAACGATCACGATGCTAGGGGGTTGATATAAGTAGCTTGGATACTTTATCTCCTAGATGATATATCCATAAAGAGAAAATAACCTCATCTAGAGTTAACAACCGTTACACAACTTTACTTATTTAGTCCATAACATCACCAATTCCAACTGTTCCATAAACATTCGAACTAAATCATATTACTTCATTCTAAGCTTAAGCAAATGTTACGTCGATACATCTTCACCATCAGTTACCCGTCGTACCACTTAGGTGTTGAACTTTATGTTCACGAATGATTTTGATGAGATAATTATTACATAATTAATTATTTAAATATCTTTAATAGTTTAAATACTTAATATATATATATGTTTTATATTTGTTATGCTGTTGTTTAATTTTAATAGAACAAAAAGTTGAAGAAAAGTCAAGACAAAGCTATGAGCTCAGTAGAAGAAAGGTGGGGCACTATTCATCAGATAAAGAAAAAAGACTAAGTTTTGGGCAAAATCGTAAAGTCAAGGGCTGGAGTTTTGGGTAAAATCGTAAAGTCAAGGGCTTGAGTTTTGGGCAAAATTTATAAAGTCAAGGGCTGAAGTTTAGGCTTCGACCTCAGATCTTGACTTAGAAAGTATGCCATTGGGCAAAATTTATAAAGTCAAGGGCTGAAGTTTAGGCCTCAACCTCAGACCTCGACTTCAGAAAGTTGGCCCTCGATTTTAAAAAGAAAGAGTTGTTAGAATGCATTTAATGCATGTGTCAGACACATTTAATGCTCTTCACTGCTTTTGAACTTTTACACGTTATTAAAACGTTAAGTATATTAAACATAAGTATGGGTTATCAGAAACATTTTAATAAAGGAAAATTTTTATCAAGAGCTATAAATAGAATTTTTCTCTTCTCTTTGAAAGAGAATAAAATATACTAGAATTTTTGAATGCATAGTAAAAACAAAAACAACGTTCTGTAAAGTTTTTTTTTTTACTTGTGTTTTTGTTCTCGTTTTCGTTAACTTATAAATTTTTTTTAAGAGAACAATTAGTGCTCTGTTTCAAAATTTGCTGACACACTCTAAACGAGAGTTTTTGAGCACTGTTTAAGATTTGCAAAAGTTGTTCATCTGCTCATTTAAGGAGCTTAGTTTGTAAAAAGAATTCGTAAAATTCATAAAGTATTTTTGTTGTAAATCTGCTCAAGTCGGAGCGTTTCTTTGTAAAGGAAATTTGTATATTTCCTTAAGAGCTTTTCGGTTATAGGAGCTATTTGAGAGAAGTCCTCAGTGGAGTAAAGTGAAAACCTCGTGTGAGGCATTGAGAAAAGTCCTCGTAGAGGCAAAGGAAGTCTTTCGTGGAAGGAAAATAGAAGTCTGGTTGTATGTTACCAGCACAACACTTGATTTATCAAGTGGAAGTCCTTTGTGAAAGGCAATTGTAAAAGTTCTATTGTAATAGGCTTTGTTGTAATTCCTCGTCTGAGAGGTGTATTGATTTTGGAATAATCAATATAGTGGTAAAAATCCTCTTTGATGCATTTGCACCGTGGAAGTAGGCAGTGGGTCGAACTCCACGTTAAATCCTCGTGCTGCTTTTCTTTCTCTCTCTCTGTGCTTCTTTATCACTGCTTATTTGTTAATTAGTTTTAATTAGTTTATTCCGCTGCATTTGTTTGTTTCAGTTAACTCTTGTCTTATCTTAGTTAATTAATCTGGTTTGATAAAATCGAAAAATTTGCAATACTTAATTTACCCCTCCTTTTAAGTATTCTTTTTGTATTATTATTTCTAACATTAAGAAAGTCTTATCAAAAGACAGAGGTGACCTAAGCGCCTAAACTACCATGCTCCCAATTTGAGTGAGGTGCTGCTCCCTGAACCGAATATCGATATGCTATCTAGGCTAGATACGAATTTAAACAGTGTAAGAGACATCTAATTCAAACAAGTTTAAGTTTTTTTTTTATATTAAAGTTGATTGAGTATATGCCTATCCTAGGTAGGAAACAAACACATTACTGTGTACCTTATGTATGAAATCCAAATAGAACCTCGGGAATCCTTCAGAAAATAATCCAAACTCAAATCAACATTATATGCTTGGAATTAAACTTAAAGCATATCAAATCTTAAACTTAATACTTAAAACTTCAAATATAAATTATACAAAGTCATAACATATCATTTATACATTTATCAAGCTCATACAAGCTCACAAAATCATCATTTTTAACTTCAATCCATATATACAATATAACCAGATTTATCTTAACATTCATGGAAATTCAATTATTTGTTAAATCTACAAATATAATTAAATTATGCTTAATTATATCACTCAATCATCATTACACCTCAAATATGATTAATCTATCTCATTTAGTCCAAAAAGATCCATTTCCCAAGCAATCACACATTTAACATACAAAAACAAGTTTTTTAAACTTTGTTTGGAAAGTGTAATAACTGAAAGAAGTAAAATTTAAGTATCAATACTTTTTGATTTTACAAAAAATTAAAACATAAAAGTTATAGATCTCTTTTTAAGCTTTTCAATGCAATTCGAATCACTTAAATCTAAGTTTGGATGAAAAATTATGATTATTTTATGAAAACACCATCGTGCTGCATGTGACTTATCATGCCCTTAAGGTCGCCCGTGATTTGGAAAAACTTCACGATTAGAGCTAATCATGCCATTTTGTCATCTGTGAGGAAGAAAATTTTATGATCAGAACTAATCACACCCTTTAGATCACTTGTGATTAGTTGCTTGACAAGTTTTTTGAAAAAACAAGCTCATCATGGGACCTATCTCGCCCATGATTTGCTCAAAACTTTTCCCCTATTTTAAACTTAAAAATTTGTAACTTTTACACTTTTCCAACCTCCTTCAAACATATTCCTAACTTCTTAATTCATCAAACATGTATTCTATCAATATCTACCATGCATAAACTTCATTTTCATCTCATTAAACACATCAAATATCAATTCAAATTAACACTTCATTTTCATTCTACCAATTCAAGTACAACCTTCACACATACACAATTTCACTAACCCTTACTACACTATTCATATTCCACTTCATTTTCACCAACACACTTCAACTATTTAACATACACATATTACAACTTCATATGGTAGCCCAAACACTTCTCAACAATTAACCAACAATTGTAAACTATTAAAGCTTATAACAACACAATATTCATATTTGACATAATCTCTAAATTAACAAACTTGCACTAAATATAACATACACTTATCTCAAGAATTTGGGCTTGGTTAGTAGTCTTTAGTATGAGCTCTTAATAGCCAAACTTGTAAGAATTTGGATGGGGAACTTGGCCTTGATGTTGGAGTGGCTTTGAAAGAGAAAAATGTTGAGTTTGAGTATGTTTAAAGGGCTGTCTTGAAGAGGGTTTGATTTTGGATGAAAATTGCAAAATTTTTGGCTTAGTTATCCCTTCTTTGACTTTAAAGGCAACACATTAGCAAGGCTTTTAATTGGGCTTAAGTTGGGCTTTATGTGAGCTTCATTTGTTTAAATTGAAACAAGGCTTTGAGCTTGTTTTTTTGGGTTCAAAAATCTGCCATCACACTCACACATACATGCAACATGCATTAAATTAAATTTAACTCACTTCATCATTTATCCAGCCACATTAACTAACATAATTTTTAATAACACAAATACATATATAGCTATATATTAATATTAAGCACTTATTATACTAATGCAAACACATATATTTTACACTCCTAAAACACATGCATTAAATTATGCTACTTAATCTATATGCCATACTTGCTATTTATTTATTATAATATGCAAAACTATTAACACACATATATAATACCATATTGGGAATTCATGGCTATTACAAAGAAAATTATACTAATTCATGGCTATTACAAGGAAAAATATACTATGTTCATGTTGTATTTGTTGGCTATTGTATCTTATTCTATTGATTCAGTATATCATATGCAATCTTTTCCATGGTTATTAGCATTCATATTTGTCAGGAACTTTATAACTTTGTCAACATACTATATGGCATATTAAAGATCTCATTTGGAAGTATCTCATTATTTTACATGTAAGGTCTTGTTTACTTTTAAAAAAACCTTTATCTGTATATATAAAATAAAATAAAATAAAATATATAGAATGAACTCGCTTTTAGGTCATTATTAGAAAATCATAAAAAGTTGAAAAATTCATCAAGAAACTCAAAAAGTGGGGTCCTTAATTTAGGAAACGTACTAAGAATCTCTAACATGTCACTTTATACATCATATATATGGTGTGACTACCTAATGATTTTCTTTTTTAATTTTATTATTATTTGGTTGGAAGGAGCGGCTCTTTCTTGGGGCATTTAGGCAATGCTCCGTAGGTGACGCTATTAGTAAGTTTTGAACAGTTTACTGCAATATGTGGATTAGAATTCCTTTTTCCGGGTTGATAATAAATGCAATCAAATTGAGTTTAATTGAAAATTCATTATTCAACTGCTACTCATGTTTCTTATCAATGCATATAATGATATGTTGTAATAAAATTTAATGGGTCCTATGAAAAATTGCTTACGGATTTTAGTTAATAAATTAAAAAAAGGAATCTTTTCTTGTTTTTAGCAATGATATACACTTTACCGCTATAAAGAAAAAAAAATGCATATAAAGATGCAGAAGTTTTTCACTTTTTCTTTCTAACTGTTAATTAGTGCTCCATATCTTGATTGATATGCAAAGACCATTTTAAATGTATGTTAGACAAGGGGTTTGCTCTTGTGTATAGAAAAGAGAGTGAGAAAGTATTATATCCGTCTGTTTAAAAAGTAAGTATTACTTTTGCTAATAGGGTGGACTTTCACAGGGAGTAATTTCGAAGACCGTCTTTGTTCAGATCATCACCCCCAAAACCAACATGTCTATCTGAAACTTACTGTTATATGAAAAAGTTTACGATAATACCAGTATTCTGATTAATATGTATGTATGTATGTATGTATGTATGTATGTATGTATGTATTAGTAAAATTTCAACATGCAAGTTGTTTTCTAAAGTTATGCATTATTACTATCATTTATCAAAATAATATTTGCATTTGCTATGGTATCACTTACCCAAAGGTGTAGATAATTTTTTTTCCTTTTTTTGCAGCAATGATTAAGTGACACGATAATTGACTCGAAAGGTTATGGATATGGATCATATGGTGATAGCGTTGAGTTTCAAGAGTGTAATAACAACAACAACAACAACAACAACAACAACAACTAACAATTACCAACTTATGTTATGTTGGCTTTGGCATGAAGGGACAACGATGTTTTGATCTCACAAACTACTTTATCATGCTGCCGGTGCCCGTACTTAAGGATTATTACTTTTCAAGTTAATATGATAAATTGTACTTAAATTTTAATAAAATATATAATTAGTATGTAAATTTTAAAATTGATAAATTTAGTACTCAAACTTTAAAAGTAATAAATTTGGTATCTAAAGAATTTTTTGTAGATACCAACAATAGTTTTATGATATTGGTTATCATACATAAATTTTTTTCACATATTAAATTGATCAATTTCAAAATTTAAATATAAATTGAGAGGTTCAAATGCATATTTTATCAAAACTCATGCATCATTGGTTTTATTTATCCTACTTTCTTCAAGGATAATTTTTTTAATATAGTTTACTGCAACTTTTTCGAGATAGAAAAGAGAATTAAGCTGCAAGCAAGCCCATGTGAAGCAATTTCTTCAAGGTTTGGACTCAATTTCATGAAAAAAAAAGATAGATAGTTCTTGAATCACATATCTTTGGGAATACCCTCCATTATGAGTATGTCATATAAGATTATGAGATTGGTCCTACATGTGATACCATATGCGCTCCCACTTCTTTACGTGGCACTCTCAATGGAGGATATTGTCAAAGATCAGTGTCCACTATCTTTTATGGGTGAGACTTGGCTCAAGTCACTTATAGAAAAGATGCAAGATCCATCGTTGGATCTTGCAATAAAGTTATAGATTTATTTAAAAAGTTGTAGTGTGGTAGATTGTAGGTGTGGTAAGTTATGTATAAAAATTGTAGGTTGTAAGTTGTAAGTGACTTAATCTAAGTAGGTCACCGTCTTTTACTCCAATTTCACTTAAGTTGAAGTTTTCTTTGCATTTAAAATTTAAATTAAATATATAAAATAAATATACAAATAAATAGATGATGGATAATAAATTAAAATTAAGTTATATATATTATTTAGAAAATTTTTAATTATATCCTATACATATAATTTATAATTAATGAGTTTGTCATAAGCTAGCTTACGAGCTTAAATTAAAGCTCGAGTTTGACTTATTTAGATAAACCAACTTTATCTTTAAGCTCAAGCTCTTTTAGTAAATAAGTTGAGCTCAACCCAAACTAAGCTTGAATAGCTCATTGTTACATCTCTCCCATCATTGCAAAATTGGTATTTATATAAATGAATTATCTAAACAATGGTTTAAACCTTGACATTTTTCCTTGCAATAATTGGTCTAAACATCTCCTAAGTTACATGATAAATCATACGATCTCATCATAGGATCGTACAAGTTCCCAAAAATATAATGGGCGAGCAAGTAATTCAAACATTTCTATTTACACTTACACAATTGGATAGATTATTTGTAAGGACTCGGCCCACTTAACCCATAGATTAAGCATGCTAAATCCCCCAACCACGCATAATACTCAAGTATTACGAAATACCCAAGTATTACACGTAAGGTCGTCTAAAAAAAAAGTGTTTGTAATGATTGTTGCTTAAAACAGATATAACATTCACATGATTTGAATTAAGAAATACTACCACTACATAAGTAGTAGATCATCTCATATATGCAAAACATACATCACATACATTAATTAAAGGTCTCTTAAGGATCACTCAAAACATATAAAACTTACATACAAACAAGCTATATTACATATACCACTTAAAATAAAATTACATTTCAAGGCTAAACAAATAAGCCTAGACACTTCACAAAAATACATCAAAAATCCTAAACAGCTACTACTAGGTCGCACTCCTAATAATTCATAGATGTCTCTAGTCATTTCCATAGCCCATATTGTCATAGAGCTCATCATCATAATTACCTGCAAGATAGCAACATGAGCCAAAGACCCGGTACATAATAGTGCAACAAAGTACATACGCCATGCACACTTAACTAAATGCAATGCAACAATTCACCATAGCTTCATTATCTTTAGTCAAGTGAGTAAAAATAACACTGGAGTATTTAAACTTCGATTCAAGCTTAGGAATTTTGGGGTCTTGAGTAACAGTAGCTGCTCAGGGTTGATATAGATAGACCGGATATCTATATCTCCTATATTTAACCGATAAAGATTAGTAATAGCTTCATCTAGCGTTCACACTCCTTCATACACTCCACTTATCTGTTTATAACATTAATTAGTTCAACGGTCCTATAACCATGGACTAAAACATATTATTTCCTCTCGGGCTTAAGTAGAGAATATACTGACACAGTTAACCCATTAGCTATCCACTTTGTCATTAAAAGAAACCACCATTGCATTGCATCTGACAAAGATTTGGACTAAGTGCCTAAATTACCATGCCATTACATCATGACAAGATTGCCATTCCCGGACTAGACACGACTCAACTATAAATCGTTTCAATAAACTTTTCATTAGTCTTTAATTAAGGTCAAACTCAAATATGCCTATCTTAAGCAATAATCAATCAAATTATGGCGTACCTGGATCGGATTGAGAATCAAAGGAATTTCTCCAACTGGATATCTACCTCTGTTCCACACAAATCAAACTATATCAACATAATTATCCTAAGCCAAACTTATACTCACTAGTTTAAAAACTTAGGAAGTTATTGAATTTTTTTTAAAAACAATTCAAAGTCATCACATGAGATATATATCTATATATATCATATAACATCATACAAGGTAAATCCTTAATCAAAAAGTCATATATCATGTATTAAAAGATGTTGGAAGAAGGTTCGAAAAACTGAAATTTGTAGGGTCCACACTGGCAATTTACACTGGCAGTGTAAGACTTAATGCCGGCGGTGTAGGGGTTCTACGGAGTTAAAAAAATGTATTATGTACAAAATTTTGGATCATTACGCCGGCAGTGCATCGGTTATGTAGACCTCATTGCCGGCGGTGTTGGGGTCTAAGCCGGTGGCGTTCACCTTTCGAATGATTAGTAGCCAAATTTTTAAAGCCGACAGGTACGCTGGCAGCGTTCAAGGCGGCGTACACTGCAGTTCATGTTGCATTTTCCTCTGTTTTTTAAACACGAAATTTTTACATTTAACTCTTCCAACTTCTTCCAAATCATAATATAACTTTCCTAATACATGGTATAAGAACTCTATATCGTCAAATATACACAAACTCCCTTTAACATCATTGAAACACAAAACTCCTTCTCAACCATTAAAACACACTTAGCCCTATAATTTCATTCTTTCTTCACATTCACTACTTCAATATAACTCAACAATACTAACTTCTCATCATACTACAACTCAACACCATCATTACATTTCCATAAACAAATCCTAACCTATCTCAACATCCAACATGCATTATATTTGACAGAAATTTCATGGATTAAGAGAGAAATAAAGCATCTTATACATCATATAAACTTACGTTAATGTATATATGATGGTTAGGGATGGATTCTTGGTGTGTTGGGTGCAAGAAATCTTGGTTTGGGTGTTGGAAAATATTACCTTGTAAGAGTTACGAATTTTTCTCTTTTTAGGTCTGTTTTGGATGTCCAAAATGTAAAAAAAAAAAAAAAAAAAAAAATAAGGTTTGATATTTATCTAATAATAATTGACTTTTGAGGCAGATTTTCCAAGGGCTTTGGCCTTAATTAAGCTTTGATTTTGGGCTTAATTTGAGTTTAATAAGGCCAAAAATCTGCTAGGTTTATGGACTAAAGTTTTGGTTTAAAACAAGCTTAATTCATCATATACTATTTACTACAATAACAATTAGCATTAACATAATAATTGCTAACATGAATAAATTATCAAACTAAATATATTTATCATAGGTTATTATCTAGTTATTACTCCCTAACACATACAATTATTTCAAACACCATAATTCACACTAACACATACGTACATACAACAATCAAATTTAACATGCATTAATATGAATTAAACTTTGGTTATTTCATTATTGTTGGTATTGAAGGTCATACGATAAACTTTAAATATAAAGTTTTTAGGGTCTGCTCTTGTAAGTAGGTACAAGGTCATATACAATGTACCCACCTAAAAAGTTGTACTTTAATGTATACAAAGTGTAATTGTAGAATATCTAATACCTACCTTATAAAAAGTTATTAAATAATATTCATAAAAAATGGATAGTAAAAACCATTGATAAATTTTGTAGAGAGCCATGTCTAAAAGGTTTATAGAAGTAAATCTTTCAAATAATCAAAATGAAACAGTAGGAAAACATAATATCTATTTGTAATGTTTGAGGTAGAATAATTTATATTTGAATGGATTTTCCTATAATTTTAGGGGGTGGGGGTGGGGTGGGTGGAGGGGAGGGTGGTGTAGACATTAATCCATGTCGGCACATTAAAAAATGTCATACAATAAGACTTTAACATAATGTTTTCTAATATATCATCCTTTTAATTTTTCCATTTGGTAAAAGAAATTTGTTTAATTTTTCACTTAGTTATCTAAATTTTGAGATTACTAATTTTAATACACAATTAAACTTTTCAATATGTGTTACATAGTTGTTAACTGCTTAAAATTGTCTATCCATTTTTTGTTACACCAATTATGGACCATCAACTATCCTAAATGATGAATATGGGTCTATTTGGATGGTATATTTTTCATTAGTATGTATTATATTTATTTCATATCAGAATGTAGTCTGTTTGATTAGTTTATTAGTAAAAATATCTATTTTTCATCGGTATCTGTTCTTTACATACATTCTGTTTGAAAACAACAAAAAGGTAGAGCCAAAATGATAGAAAGATGATAAAACAAATATACCATATCACTTAGGATACATGCAATTAGCAAAATAATTTCTGGTAAGATGGAGTCAACATATGTTGTAGTCTATAATTGTTAAAATGTCATATATATTGTAAGTGGAATATCTCATCAAATAATTCGATAGGATACGTGACAATTCATAATTGGCTAGAAAAGCAATTGGACCAAAGGCTCAATAAAGATTTAATAGTGTATAAAATTGTAAATAAATTTAGAAAGTACAATTGAATATGAAAACTGCCCTAAAAATCATATAATTAATTGACAAATCGATCAAGATTCATAAATTAAATACTAACCTTTTTAATAAAACATCCTGTTAAAAAAAAAAAAACGTAGACCATTGATGCATAGACGTGTGCAAATGCAACATCCATGTTGCACCAATCTGGATTATAAAATTACGAATTGTTGATGTCACCTGCTGCTATTCTAAGTATCCCCTCATTTTAATTTTGGCAACTGACACGACCTAATGTCTCTTTTGCCAATGCTATCATTAGCATTTAGCAATGATTATGGATTAGCCACTAGTTTATAACATACTTATAAAGTGTAGGTAATTATTGCTTAATAACAATTTCTTCCTTAAATGATTTTCAAAAGGCAATTATAGTATAAGTTATTTCAACATCCTCTTAAAAACCATCTTCCTTTCTTTTCAATTTTTTTGTTATAAGCGGTAATTGAATTTTGCTGTTGTATATCTCTTCAATTTGTAGAATCATAAGGGAAAATATTTGTTTTCTTGTTAATAAAGAGATAATATCTCTTCAATTTTACCAAATACGATATCTATTGCAACTATTGGAATAAAAGAATCAAATTATCCTCCTATTTAAGACCAATACAATACTCATGTCATCAAACCAATTCTTATGTTATTACTTATCAGGTTATTAGACCTTGGCTTCATCCTCTTTTATCTAAACTTATATTTTATGCTATAGAAAATTAAGACGTAGGGATTTGAATGAACAAATTATTAATTTTCTTAATAAGGACTTCATGGAATTGATTACACCAATCCTAATATATAGTGACAAAAAAATCATACACAAAGGAATTGGAGGCATTAGCTATCACTCATATGATATGGCTAAATTCCCATTTGGAATCCATGGCATTCTATTCAATTTTTCGAACAAATAATTTAATGTTTATATTAAGTACGTTACTCTTTATTAGGGTACTTCACTTACAAAAGGTTGTATACATAAACATAATGTATACAATAATTTGCATTTATATCTTGATTTCAATCATCCTTATTATCATCGTATTACATCCATCTAATAGCTAAATTAATTAACTTCAAATTCGAGTGCTTATTTTGTCAAAGTTCAATTACCATCAGTGTACCTAATTCGTTATTTGATCAATGTTTGGCACCATTCATCCTTTTTTTTTAATTTATTTATCTTCCACTGATATTTCAACACATAAAGCCTTATATTCTACAAAATATCAATTCAAGGCAAACCTAGAGATAGGATGCTTTAAGGCGCACCCAATTTTTTGCCCCTTGCGCTTGCAGCATGCAAGTCACTTACTCATGCAGCAGTCCTTCGGATCCATCTATGATATCCTACTATTTGGAGGACGACTTGGATAAGCCTGTGGATGCAAGGAATCAAAATTGACAATTTCCTTTTCCTTTCAACATGCATCAGTTTTCATCCCCACCACACCACAAAAACAGTGAACCAGCTACATCAATTTAAACATCACCTATATGGAGGACAGATCCTCGTATATGGTCTTGATGCCTGGTCTTTCTGATACAGATCTAATACACCGTAGTGCAATTCCTAGGACCTCCTTCATTCCCTTTTCCACTGCTGGATTCCCCATCTCCGGTGTTAATGCGGAATCAAAGCATTCTGAAGCACGGCCTGCAGCCACCCTCAGTCGCGACCAATATGTCAAATCAACGCCTCCCTCTTCACAAGATATCACATCACCGGCACATCTGCCTGTTAGCAATTCCAAAAGAATTACACCAAAGGCATACACATCCGACTCGAAAGAAGGTAGAGGTTTCTTTGAAGCAGCCAGCTCTGGGGCACGGTATCCCAATACCCAGCCTCAAGAATCTGCTCTATGGTGACAGCTTGAGTCATCAACCAGTGGAGACAGTAATCAGAAATCCGTGCATTGAGATCAGAACCATCAAGGAGGACATTCGTCGCCTTGAGATTACCATGTGGAACAGCCCGGTCAAAATGGAGATACTCAAGGCCACGTGCTACATCTACTGCTATTTTAAGCCTCTGGGGCCAAGTCAATGGTGGACCCTTTCTTTCTGGGCGGTCTGTAAACGTCACACCAGAAAATCAAATCACTAACACTACCATTCATAAGGTACATCATGAAATGCTACAGGCAAACCGTTTAAACCATAAAGCTTGCTTAAAATGGCAATTTATGTCATTGGAAAAGGTTCAACTGGGATGTATGCATGTTTAAAACTACGAAATTTATTGCAACAGGGTATTCTAACATTTTAAGACAAGCAACATGCATACTCAGCAAACAAAATGACAAGTTTTATGTCAACAAGGCTGGTTTCCTAATTTTCACAAACACGTTTCTTCAACTGTGTCACCACATGTTGGATCATGTTGCATTTATAGATAATACGAATTAATTACCAATAATGCACTTAAGTAAACAGCGCATGCTAAAAAAAGTATGCGATCAATCGGTGCCCAGTCTCACACACAGTCACATTGAAAAACCATAAGCTACTCTATACACGAGAGGATGGAAGAAATAATACACACCACACCATGCCCCTGGTTAAGATATCTAAACCTTGCATAGATAGTTATGGATGCATTTTTTGAAATGAACAATACAAAGCAAGCATGTCAGTCTGCATAACAGAGATTTTTTTATCTTTTTGCCCCTTTGTATCATGTAAATGAGTTGCAAATCACAGACAAGCAGGTAAAATTTGCCACAGATCATCCTAGTTTCATTTCTTTTCCAACCAGGGCATATCATTATATATTGTATTATTAGGCCATTATCTGCATCTCATCTTTCCTCTCCACACTGCATGCACATAAAAAAGAGAAACACAGTGACAGCAATACCATAAAGGAAGCTTGCAAGACTTCCAGGAGAAATGTAATCTGAGAGAATGAGCTTCTCATGCTGTGTGGCCCCCAGTAGTACCCTCGTAAACAGACCACGTTTGGATGCCTGATGTTCGCAAATTTCTTTGCCTCTTTCGCAAACTCCTTCTTCTGTTTAGCCACCCCTTCCTAAGCCACTTTACTGTCAAGAACACCCCATTATCCAGTGTCGCTCTATAGGATGTTCCATGACTGCTTCCCCTAAAACTTCAGCAGGAGCCCTTGAAAGCTCCTCAGGTGTGAGAGTGATTGTATCATCGAGAAAATGCAGCTCACCAACCAATCGATCAGGTGACCTCACATCCAATCTAGAGAGGTGTTCTGCAGTGAATGAATCGCCAGATTCTGGTGACCAGGATGTCTGACTGTTCTTTGAGGGGGAAAAACCAGTTACTGCTGCGGCTTTCTCATCAGGACTAATTATCTCAGAGGATGATCCTTTACGTGCAGTCACCAGATCTTCTGCTGAAACAACCAAAGCCCCACCACTGCCTGTTCCAGAAGCAGTGATGGATTGGGAGCAGTACGTCTGAGGACATCTTGCTGGTAACAGGCTCCGATGATTGCCTTCTTGCTTACGGATGAAATAAATGAGATGGCAAGCAGAATAAGTATGATAAAAGCAAGTACACACCAATTATCACTACCACTTTGAAGACAGCTTGTAGGTTTTTTCCTTGAAGTTCCAGATGAAGAGTTGCCGCCAGGAAGCCACTTGGAAGTTTAAGCCATTGTTTCCAGGAAAGAAAGAAGACTTTGGAAACCTCCTTAGGTTTTCAGGGACTGTCCCAGAAAGATCATTATATGAAACATTGAAACTCTGAAGACTGTTGGGCAAGCTGTTGGGAATGACACCTGTGAAATGATTTTGGGAGATATCTAATGAGGTAAGAGAGCTCATGTCAGCCATGGATGTTGGTAAGGAACCAGATAAGTTATTTGCTGCAAGATTGAGGCCTTGGAGACTAGTCAGTTGTGCAAGTTTATCAGGGAAATAACCTGTAAATTTATTATGGGAAAGATCAAGAACATGAAGACTAGACTGGGCTGAGGATGGAGGGGAGAAGTCAATGGCACCAGTAAACAAGTTGCTTCCAAGGTAAAGTTCTTGTAAAGTGGTCACTGTCAGAATATCAGGCAAAAGAGATCCATCCAATTGGTTGGAACTAAGATCGAGTACTGTAAGTTTCGGATATTGAGTCAAGACCTTTGGAAGAGAGCCACTAAAAGAATTGCGGAGAGGTTGAGATGATTCAAGCGAAGAAATTGTGGAGTGACCTCAGGTATGTTCCCAGTCAGTCGGTTACTGCTTAAATCAAGAAATTCAATTTCCCCATTTGGCTATTCTGGTCAAATTCCCTCGAACTGATTGTTCGAGAGGTCCATGAAGATACAACTTCCGGTGACCACAGGGAGTTCTCCAGTGAGCATATTTGATGAGAGATTGAGAACTTGCAATGTAGTCGACGTGATCATGCTTATTGACCCTGGAGCATGTTAAAAAAACCAACCCTATAAGAATACAAAGAAAATGGACGTCTAATGGTTATCATTACATAAAAGCTACTAACATATAAAGTTTTTAAACACAAAAACTAAGAACAAATCTCAAGATATACCTGAGAGATTGTTAGCACTCAAATCCAGCTCAGTTAAAACCAAGGAGTCTCCTTTCAATAAGTCATTAGGAACAAACCCAGAAAACTGGTTATTGCTGAGCCTGAGGACCTGGAGTTCATAGACAAAATCAAGTCCAGGCAATTCTCCAGACAGTTGATTATAGCTTAGATCCAATACCTCCACATTTTGAAATATCTGCAGCTCACTTTCAACAAGACCCAGTAAGCGATTGTGACTAAGATTCAAATGTTTTATACTCTCCGACAGACCTGCCAAAAACTTCTTTTGTGAACTAGAACTAGTCAACAAATTTCCACTCAAATCTACAAAGGATGCATTTGAGAGGAGTAAAAATTCAGCAATGACCATCAAGAGCATTTCCATGTAAGTCAAGCACTTAAGACCGGCTATTGAATCAAACCCTTCGGGGATTTTCTCTGTGAAGTCATTAGATGATAAATTGAGATACACAAGATTAGTCAGCTTCGTCAATGAGTCTGGCAATGGCCCGGAAAAGGAATTGGCTCAAGTCTAATGACGAATCAAAGGAAGTCCTGAAATGGAATCAGGAAGCGGGCCAGAGAAGTTGTTACCAGATAAAGACACATTCCGCAAGCTCTCCAACTTCCCAATCCCAGTTGGCAAAGCAGCAGAGAAAAGATTATCTGATAAATCAAGGAATTCAAGGCTTTTGAATCGCCAATATTGTCAGGAATCTTTCCAGTAAA
>JAMXBD010003433.1:0-120111 GCA_024138025.1 Combretum micranthum | reverse complement strand
GTGAAACACATTATGAATTCTAGAACCCTGAGTAAGTTCTAATTCATAAGCTGAGGCACCCACTCTGTTCAGCACCTTAAACAATCCATAAAACTTCTTAGAAAGCTTATTAGAGGAAGTCCGAGAACACCAAAATCTGTCGATGTGCTGTAACTTTGACCAAATACCCAATCACCAATTAGCAACTCTACATCACTTCTATGCTTATCAACATAAAATTTCATATGATCTTGAGCTTTCTGTAAAATTACAATCTCAATGTACGCAAAACTTCATCTCATGTTGATAACTCATTACCACCGCATCAAATTTAGACACCCCCTTAATATAAGTGGATATGATCTTTCAAGAATTACTCAAAAAGGGATCCCTATCAAAAACAATCATACTAGGGAATCCATGATGTCTGATAACTATCTCGAGAAACAGTTGAACCACCTTGATAGCTGTAAAATTGGTCGGTAGTGGGCACAAATGACAGTACTTAGATAATCGATCGACCACTACTAAGATGACAGTATAAACCATGGAAACTGGTAAAACGTAATGAAGTTCATACTAATGTCATCCCAAATACGGAGAGGTATTGGCAAAGGTGCCAATAAACCTTGCTGGAGAACATGTAGAATACTTGACTTGTTGACAAGTAATACACTTGCATACAAAATCTGCTACAGTAGCTCTCATTCCTTCCCAATAAAAATCAAAGGCTAATTGCTAAAAGTTTTCCTCCTGTCCAAAATGGCCAGCCGTTGGTGTGGCATGATACTCATATAGTAAATCTGGTATTATACCAGATTGAGGTACCAAAAATAAACGATTTCCCACAATAGAGTAACTCCTTAAGCCACTGTAAAGGCCATTTAAGAACTCTGCCCTCTGCCAGTGGCATTATCTCCTTAATTCACTGACAATTAAGTATACTCCAATCTCAACCTGTCCACTAAGGAACAAGTAGGAACAGATAAGGCCATGAACTGATTATGTTCGTATTGTCTAGAAAGGGAATCTGCACTTTAATTAATTCCTGCCTTATAGACAATTAATAATCATAACAATGAATTTGGTCAAAAACTTCTGTTCTTCGGCAGTCTGAATCACTTGGGTCAGAATCTCCTTGAAATGGTAAGAGGCAACAACATATAATTACAAGAAATCACAATCCGAAAAAACACAAGGGTAGTTCTCCTCCAGGATAGGATAGGAACAGCTCTCAAAGAGTTAAGTTCATCTGCTTCTTTTTACAACAAATCTTGAGGGGCTAAACTTAGTAAGATCGACTATCGACACGTCCATCCAGCACAAGCTCAGAAACGGCAGCCCCAGTGCAGGGCCATTGAGGATTCCCCAGCAACTATGTCCTGTGGCAAACATAGCAGCCTTTCACACCAGGGACCTCTCCAATAACTGGGATATCATCTTCGTGCATGGCAAAAGCAGGCTTGTTCTGCCTTGACTCGTGCTTCTCCCTCTATTAATTGCGTCGAAACCGCTTTAGCCACCCGCTTGAGCATCTTTATAGATTCGGGATTGCCCCTGATCTGCTCAGGATCATCTGGTACCTCTTCCCTTGCTGACATCCCGCATATGTACACCTCCCCTGAAATAAAAGTCCAAATTGAAATCGTGACCCCAAAAGCTCGCATGTGCAATCAATTATTCGATTTTACGTATACGTTATGCTGAACATTTATTATTCACTACAAAATTTGCGTACTTGATCTAGGGCTACTAATCACAGACGGTAAGTATCCTAAGTTTTAATTTCTGCCTTCTGGTCATCATTCTTCCTTAGTAGTCTGAAGAATTGTTAAATCGTTAAAACGTAATCTTAATTTCAATTTACTATGTCAATTTGATACTAAACCTTTTTTAGTTTTTATATTAATCACCTAAATTAATCAAATTCAGATTTAATTGCTTAAATTTTCCTTTGTTTGGGATTAACGGAAGAAGGAAAAAAAAAATAAATAAATAAAATTTACGAAGATGCCGTCGGAATTTAAACTCAAACTATTAAAAAGCTTGAACTCATCTCTTCAGAAAATGCAGGATTACTGTAATTATACTAAATTTGTTTATTAAATCGACGAGCTCATTATAATTCAATCTTATTCTTAGTTCAGTTTACTTATTTTTAAGATTATTTTTAGCGTAATGATTTTTTTTTTATTTTTTATTCAAATATCATTATTTTTTCCCTTATATGGATTATCTACCTAATTTCAATACTATGATATTCTATATATTATATTAGACTAACTGTACAATTTTCCAAATTTAGGGATGGGAAGTAAAGAAACAAATTGTTTACCTGTGGGCCGTGGATAAACTTCCGGATCCAAAGGCCTTCTACCATCTTCAGGAAAAAAGCTCAAGAAAAGAGCATGAGGGCTTATAGCCTCAGGCTCCTTGGGCTCTAAAACGATGCTATGGGCCTTCAGCCCATAAACCCCAAATAACGACGATAAGACCCCCAGCTTACTAGACCAAGGTCCAAGGGCCAAAACCACCGCATCCGCCTCCACTTCTCTTCCACCCTCCACCACCACTGCCCGAACTCGGCCACCATCGACCGCAAGGCTCTCCACTTTCCCAATCACCACCTCAAGCCCATAATTCTCTACAGCCTTATTCAACAAAGTTTTGGTAAACAACTGTGGGTGGACTTGGGCGGTGGTCTCTGTAGACCCAATGGGCCTCACACCAGTAGCAGGCCCATCAACCCAGGATGGCAAGCGCGACCCACTTGATGCTGAAGCCTTGGGATTATTCAGGTGCGACTCTGTCACAGTGAGGCTGAGTGTAGTAAGGACACGGTAGCCGTATGATTCAGGGCCATTGAGCTCATCAGCGAGTGAACGGTGAAGATCAAGCTGGCGCGGGCGAGGTGGTGGAGGGTCCTCCGTCACACCAGTCGAGGGCGAGGAAACCACCAGCTTTGCCGGAAGCTGCGCATGCGATGGAGGATTTCTCGATGAGGGTGACTGCGCTCCTCGCTTCGAAAGGAAAAAGGCGGTGCAGACGCCGATTGCTCCGCCGCCGCAGACTACGACGCGTGTAGGTTGGTTGGTATCCATGGAGGAAGGTTGAGGTTGAGGTGCGGAGCAAAACGGTGTTTTCGGTGTTGGACTTGGAGATTTGGGATTCGGAAAAGGAAGAAGGAATGGAAGTGGTGATGTCAGCGACATAGGAGTTTTGATTTTACTCATATGATTTGATTTTGTTGGACCGACACGTGTTTGTGGAAGACTATCCGGATACGATGAAAGAACTGTTTGAATTGGGCTTATACCTATGACCCATGAAATTTGGCCCAGACATTCCCACCGTATTTGGTCCTTGTATTTCAGTTGGCAAAATAGGAGCCAGTGACAAACGTACTGTACTATAATTTTTAAAGTGTCTCATACAACATTCCTTCACATGAATTTAAGTTTATAATCTGTATCGTTAAAATTATTAGAGCCAAACACCGGGTGCTTTTACGCTTATTTATTTAATTTTATTTTATTAAACCCATTAATATACTGTATATCATTTAAGAGAATATCTTTTCATGGTAATCTACACCCCAATTAAAAACTCTATACTTAAAATATACAGACTTGGCATTGATTTAGACTCTATTTACACTAAAGCCATAATTTTCTTTTAACTAAAATTCTAATCATTGCCGATGTTTATGTCGTTTTATGCTACACTATAATCCATCTTTGTATATGTGCTACCCATTATCTCTTTGGCAATTTCTTTTTTTACTGAAAAATTTTCAAAATTTCCGGTCATCTCTTTGGCAAGTTCTTTTCTTCTCTTCTTCCTCTTTTCTAATCATGTGAGCTTTTCAAGCCATCTTCAATCTTTTATATTCATCAAATGCAAAATTCAATCTTTGATTGTTGTTTGCTTCGTCGAAAGCCAAATCTAACAAAGAGTTGAGAAAGAGATATCAATTATCAAATGTATAAAAACAATTGTAAATAGTTACTATTATCCATTTATGTGTGAACCCCTCATCTAAATGATAATCGATTTGCTCGTAAATATTTATTAGCAAATCACTGTTGATAATTGGTTATTGAGTCTATAAATGAATTGTTGAGATGGTAAAATGAAGAATGTTAGTTTGATTTTGTGATAGAAAATATAATAAGAAAAATGAGAGTTTTGATTTTTACAACATGGAAATTGAATGGAAATACATTTTTAACGAGTTACCGAAAATAATGAAATTGGAAAACAAGAAAAAATACATGATATGATGAATAGTAATAGTAAAGTTAATTAAATGATAATAAAAGTAGTATGTTTTTTATTTATCAAATGCAACGTTATGTTGAAGTCAATAACTAACAATAAAGTTATAATAATATTGCCATATAATAATTATTAACAATAATGGAGATGCTTAATAATTCTAACTAGTGAAATGGTAATAATATGTGTGTGCATGCGCGTTTGTGTGTGAATTAGAGAATGTGTATTTATATGTTTGTAAATAAAAGAAAGAAGCAACATATAAGAACAAGTAATTACTAAATATATAAGAGACTAATAATAATTACAAATACGATTTAGAAAATTGATAGAATTATAAAAATAATTATAATTGATATTGACAATAGTAAGAATAGAAATTATATGCATCAGTATATGTATATATAATTACATAAGTAAATAATAGTGGTATAAAAACTCTGTGTGTGTGTATAGTATACATAGGTATATGAGAATTTATCATTACAAGTTAATAATGTGATATGTGAATATAAAAGAGAATGAATAAGTAATAATACCTACAATAAATTACTAAATAAACAAATAATACATGTGTACTTTCACGGATTGATAATTGAAAATTTAAGGCTATATATAAATAAATATTTACTAATGCATAAATATAGTAATAATAACATTCACAAATAATTGGATAAAAGTGGTATAAGAAAAATAATAATGCTATTATCAATGGGTGTTAATCTTGTGTTTACCTAAAGTGTCCAAAATTTGGTTCCAAGGTGCCCTTCTTAGATTTTGAAAAGAAGTTCATAGACCAATCACATGCATCTCTTGGAGTCTTGGTCACTTTTATCCCAATTCAATTCAGTTACTATTTATTTGCTTCAATGCATTGTGTGAGAGCTTGTGAAGGCGACCAACTCGCAGTTGATCTACTATATCTTCAAGTATTAAAGAAGACAAAATATGGATAAGTTTGTCCTAAATTCACAAGCACAAGATATTCGATTGTCTTAGTTTACATGTAAAGAATTGAAAACAAAAATTTGTTATTGTCAAGTTTAAGGAAGACTGAGATGGGTGGTTCAAACTAGGATGATGTCTTCGAAGGAGATGGGTGTTAATGATTGAGAAATTGCTAAGGAGATTGGTAGATATATAGCATGGCAAAAGAAGCGGGATCTCAATCTACTTCATGTTAAGAAAGTAGTGAAGATGTAATGCCCTAAAATAAGGCATTACAATCCCACGTGTCTTCTCTTCAAATAGAACACGGTAAGGTTCTAATATCCACAAATTTTTTAAATATCACCTGTAAACACACATAAATGATATCTCATAGGATATTCAAAACAACTTGTATAATCTGAAAATACAAGTAACTTCATAACATTCCTATTTAATCAAGCAAACATCCTAGTTGGCATATCCACAAGCCAAGAATCTAACATAACAACTGAAATTGTCTACAAAAGAAAAACTTTCATTTACAGCTTAGTCTTTCAACAACAAATGATCTAAACACTATTCATAAAACATAATAATAAGCCAAATACAGCAAAATCAAGTCTTCAACATAACTAAGCAATTCTTTTCTCCCAACATCCTATAATCAAAAGTCTAATTCTCAACTGGGCAGTCAGGTCCACTATCACCATCCTCCTGATCAAAGATCAGATCTTAACCTCAAAGATCATACACATTATCTTCATCACCTGTACCTGAAATTTAAAAAAGCGAGCTGCGAAGCCCAGTATGATAACTCTAATGCTTAAAAACAAATGCAAATGCACACGCAACATATATATATCAAATGTACTAATATAATGCAAGCAATCAGTTTGTTATCTATTTATATTCTGCAAATCAACACAGTTCAGAACTATGTATACTCTAGTCCCGAACTCGAAATAACTTAGACTCCTCTTTAAAAACAACCAACTCTTTGAAAATAAAATAATTATATACATATATGAATAAGTGGGTACTCCTCAAACACCCCGTTTCCCCCTAGTTCTACCAGAATCATATCAAGGCATAAGTCCACTCAGGACAACCTCACACCAAGATCATCAGGGTGCATCACCGGTATCGTTGTCTGCCAGGTCTTTACTGGTCAAACCCAAGCACAACCGAGCAGACAATTATTAAGCCGAATATAATTAGGTTTATTATGAAATTTTGTTCCTACAACCAGTCAAGCAATACTAAACTTACAAGCAAAAACACAAGCAGGGATTGGTCGTATCTTTTCAATCTCAAGAATACTAATCCAAATTCACCAAACCTAATATCGACAACAACAACAACACTAACACGAATCTCTACAACTCCTCGATCAATACCAATAATCAAACACCACAATCTCCAATTATCTTGTCAACAACATATATACATAAACATATGTATAAAACACGGTAAAAGGAACAAACCCTAATATATCATAATCTCCTAAAACTCTAACCTGATAATGAATCTCCAAAAATTTGCACCGTCTTCTCCGATCACAACCCACAACAAGTCCACAATACCGATAATCCACAAAAACCCTAATATTACATGACAACAAGAATATATAAAGATCATCTAACCACACATTATTTAAATCCATCAACGAAAAGACGAAACTTACTGATTTGGATCACCAAAACCCGACTCACACTCACAAATTTAGATTCCAACCAAAACTAGGGTTTCCTTCATGCAAACAACCACAAAGTTCTTAGAACTTGCATGAAATTCGCATAAATCTTGTATGAGAACATTATACTTACTTGTTTAAATCACAAAACTCACTCCTTATCCAACCGAAACAGATTAAACCCGAGATCTTAATCCTTCCCACGTTTTCTATCAAGAACATAATAAAACACCCTAAGAAATCATGTATAAATCTGTAGAAAACATGTTGTAGATGGATTAGGCTCACTCACCTTTGATCAAACTCACCTTAGGATGAAGATTTCACCAAGACTAACCAAACTTCTCTCTCTCACGAAGAAAAAAGAATGAAATAATTTTTGTTGAAAAACCCTCGGACGAACGCATCTATTTATAAAATTTGCACATACGCCGGCAAATTTAATTCCTACACCGGCGGCATAAAATCCCTAGGAGGCGGTATTCGCTGTGCAACAAAATCCTTCACGTCGTTTCGAACATCAAACGCTGGCAAACCTAACTCAATGCCGGCAGCGTTCGACTACGGTGTTAAATGATAACGCTTCTGATCCAACTTCAACACCGGCAAAAACACACACACACACACATCGATGTTCACTTTGGCGTTAAAGAATTTGATATTGTATACAACCTACACTGTCTTTACACCAGCGGCGTTCCCTTTCTAGATGCCGGTATTGCATCTGTCAAAAATTGCATAAGTTCCAAATTTTCACAATTCTTTCCCAAAACAAAATTAACCAAACTTAACTTTTTTTGTGGCTTTGATGTAACTTATATATATATCGTGACCTATTTATCTTCATTTTATCTTATTTTTCTATGTGACATCTCTCCCTCCTTAAAAGAACTTTCGTCCTCGAAGTTTACCTGGACTAAAGGAAAAGTCGGGTATCTGGATCTCATGTCCCCTCCACCTCAGGTGGCTTCACGCTCGGTTTGATTTGTCCATTGTACTCTTACATATCTATCACTTTGTTTCTCAAAGTCTTTTCTTTAGTATCCACAATCTTTACCGATTTTCAACTGTTGTAAGATTCGGCTTACTTCAAATGGTTCAAGAGCTATTATCTCATCTGGATCTTGACATATTTCCTGAGCATGGATATGTGGAACACATTATGCACTCCTCTAAATCAGGGGTAAAGCCAATCTGTAAGTTATGTCGCCTATTCTCTCAGGATCTCATATGGTCCCACATATCGAGGATTTAACTTTTCTCTCAATCCAAATCTGACAACTCCTTTTTTGGCGATATCTTTAGCAAAACATGCTCACCCACTTGAAATTCCAAGGTCTTCTTCGTTTATCTGCATAGCTCTTTTGTCGACTCTGAGCAGCTTGTGTCTTTGTCTAATCAAACTGACCTTGTCAACTGCATCCTGAACCAATTCTAGTCCCAATAGCTGTCTTTCCCCACTTCATCCCAATGAATAGGTGATCTACATTTCCTACCATAAAGTGCTTCATAAGGAGGCATGCCAATCGACGCTTGATAACTGTTATTATAAGCAAATTCCACTAATGGAAAATGCTCATCCTAACTTCCTTTGAAATCCAACACGCATGCCCTCAACATATCTTCTAATGTTTGGATGTCCTTTTATTGCCCGTCTATTTGTGGATGATAAGCGGCACTGAAGACAACCTTTGTACCTAAAGCTTGATGTAGACTTTTCCAGAGTCTTCCCACAAATCTGGTATCCCTATTTGATACGATAGTTACCGGTACTCCATGCAGTCTTATAATCTTCTTAATGTAAAATTGTACCAAACGCTCTAACTTATACCCGGCCTTAATAGGTATAAAGTGAGCTACTTTTGTAAGACGATCTAATGACCAAATCGAATCAAACTTATCTCTTGTCTTGGGTAAAGCGGAAACAAAGTCCATCGTAATATGTTCCCACTTCCATTGTGGTATAGGCAATGGTTTCAATTCACCTGCTAGCTTCCTATGTTCAAAATTTATCATCTGACATGTATAGCACTTGGATACATATTCCGCTATCTTCTTTTTATATTATTCCACCAATACAGCTTCTTCAAGTCCTGGTACATTTTGTTTCCTCCAGGATGAATGGAGTAACTAGAGTAATATGCTTCCTTTAACAATTCCTTTTTAAGGTCTCCTTGAATTGGCACACATAATCTACCTTTGTACCTAATAATAGCGTCATCATCTAAATAAAACTCTAGTGTTCGGCCCATATCCATTATTCTCTTATATCTAGGATACTCTAATCATTAGTCTGAGCTGTCTTGATTCTGTCCACAAGAGTAGGCTAAATTCTCATGTTAGCCAAACATTCACCTACTTGTCTCGTGACTATCTCCAACTCAAACTTCCTCATATCATCAAGCAAACGTCGTTCAGTCGGAATCAAGGCTGCAAGATTTTCTACTCTCTTTCTACTCAAAGCATTAGCCACAACATTTGCCACAACATTTTGCCTTTCCTAAATGATATTGACTATCAATGTTGTAGTCCTTTATTAGTTCTAACCATCTTCCCTGTCTCATATTTAACTCTCTTTGTGTAAAGATATACTTTAAACTTTTGTGGTCAGTATACACTTTACACCTTTTCCTGTATAGGAAGTGTCTCCGTAGTTTCAACGTATGTACAACCGATGCTAGTTTCAAGTCATGAGTAGGATAATTCCTCTCATAGGACTTCAATTGTCTGGAAGCGTATGCAATTACCTTGCCCCTTGCATTAGCACACATCCTAATCCCTGAATAGAGGCATCGCTGTATATTGCATACTCCTCACCACTCACAGGTAAGGATAGCACTAAAGCCGACATTAACTTGTCTTTCAACAACTGAAAACTGGTTTCACACTTGTCGCTCCACTCATACTTTACTCCCTTCTTTGTCAACCTGGTCAACGGACTGGCAATCTTAGAAAAATCTTCCACAAATCGCCTGTAGTACCCTGCCATTCCTAGAAAACTTCTGATCTCTAACACCGTCTTGGGTCTTGGCCATTCAACCACTGCTTTGACTTTCTCAGGATCAACTGATATCCCACTACCATTTACCACATGCCCTAAGAAAGATACTTGTTCCAACCAGAATTCACATTTAGAGAATTTAGCATACAACTTCTCCTCCTTCAATCTGTTTAGAACCAACCTCAAATGTTCTTCATGCTCCTCTTTATTCCTTGAGTACACTAACACATCATCAATGAATACTACAACAAACATATCAAGATACTCTCTGAAAACCTGATTCATCAAGTCCATAAAACACTGCTGGTGCGTTGTTAAGTCAAAAAGGCATGACTACGAACTCATAATGTCCATACCTTGTCCTGAAAGCATTCTTCTAATATCTTTGGCTTTCACTCTCAACTATGATATCCAGATCTCAAGTCTATCTCTGAGAACACTGAAGCTCCTACCAATTGATCAAACAGGTCATCAATTCTTGGCAATGGATACTTGTTCTTCACTGTCACCCGATTCAATTCTCTGTAGTCGATACATAATCTCATGCTACCATCTTTCTTCTTAACAAACAGAACTGGAGCTCCCTAGGGTGAAACACTGGGTCTAATGAATTTCTTCTTCAACAGATCGTCTAACTGCACTTTAAGTTCTGCCAGTTCTGTAGGGGCCATTCTATAAGAGTCTTTGATATCGGTAGTACCAGGTATCAAATCAATTCCGAACTCCACTTCTCTCATAGGAGGTAATCCAGGCAAATCCTCTGGAAAAACTTCTGAAACTCACATACTACAGGTATAGACAAAACTAATTCCTGCTTATCCTCTTTCACCATAGAAGCTAAAACCGATCTCCCCCACAGTTCATAGGTAAGTAGAACTGGAGGTCGCTGCAATACTAGCTTATAAGCAAACTGGTCTCCATCGGGTAAACTAAATTCCACAAATAAATTGTGGCAATATATCACCACATGGTACTTCGCGCAACCAATCAACTCCTAAAATCACATCAAAATCCAACATGTCTAATACAATCAAATCCACAGGTAGATGTCTACCCTCTATTTCAATATCCACATCCCTACATACTCTATCTAACACAGATCCACATCCCAACGGTGCACTAACAGATATATAATCAAACATGTGCTCAACAGATAAACCACATACATCCACAAACAATTCATAAACACAAGAAAAGCTAGCACTAGTATCGAACAGTATGAATGCACTATGTTGAAGTATAGGAAACACACCCGCAATAGTGTCCACACTAGATGTCTCACTACGCTGAAGAGCGTACACCTTTGTTGGTGCTCGCAGTCTCCGGCCAGAATAAACTCTACCGAATTGCCCTCCTTTGCAATCCACTACTCGGTATCCTCTTTGTCCACACTTAAAGCAGAAAACCTGTTGAAGGACTCTTTTTATACAAAAACTGCTCTTATGTCCAAGCTTCCCACAAGAAAAGCAAGCATTTTCCGCCCACTTACAATCCTTCAAGTCATGTGGCTCAAGGCATCTAGGGCACCTCTTGTCAAAATTTTGCATTACTAACCTGAAAGTCTGAGTAACAGGTCTCTTGCCTTTGTCTTATGCCAAACACTAGCTGCTGGTCTCTTGCCCAAGAAGATCTGATTTCTCTAAGACTCTCTACTCTTAGTCCTACTCAGGCCCTGTTCCACTGTCTTGGCTTTATTCGCAACTGCTGAATAGTTTCTTAAATCCATCAAATTGACCTGATACTGGATCTCAGGCTCCAATCCAGTAATGAACCTACTAACTTTAGCTTCCTCACTCTCCTTCAACGCATCAAGTAAAACTCATCAGCTTGTGCAGTTCAGCCTCATATTCCTCTACTGACAATTTCCCTTGCTGTAGAGTATAATATTCCTGGAGCATTCTCTGTTTGACACTATCTGGAAAGAATTCTTTGAAGAAAGCCTGTTGAAAATCTTGCCATGTTACCCTTCCTACCATGTGTCTTTTCGTGCTCAACCACCAGTTATCGGCTCTTCCAGTCAATAAATAAAATGCATATTCAACCCTCTTATTCTCTGGAATGTCTAGAGCAGAAAAAGTCTTCTCGACTTCATCCATCCATAACTGTGCCTCTAAGGGTTTTCCTGGTACTGGCTCAAACTTAGGCACCAGATCCACAAATTTGTTCAAGCTAAGAACATCTGCATGTCTAACCCTTTTACCTCCATTCCCGTTTCAGCCTTTGTGTCTCCTGTCTCCAAGCTTCAGCATTCGCTTGGACCATTTGCATGTCCCTCCTCATATCTTGCTGTTGTTGACCAACCACTCCCAACAAAGCATTCACAGCTTGCATAAGCTATGCAGCATCAACTGGAACCTGCTGTCCTCCGAGTGGTGGTGGTGGTGGTAAATTCTCATTCTGAGTCTGCTGCTCCTCTTCAGCTGTTCTTCTTTTGGGAGGCATTCTGACACCAAAAAAACACACCAAGATCAGACAAGATATCCAACTTAAGATCAAAACTCAAAATCTATCAAACAACAACTTAACTAAACAACAAACCTATTATACCCCACTCGCCAAAGCTCATCGTCCTAAGGGGTCAATTTCTTAAATCTAAAAGATTCAAACCTAAAGCTCTGATACCAAATAAGCTGTAACGCCCTAAAATAAGACATTACAACCTGCCACGTGTCTTCTCTTGAAATAGAACATGCTAAAGCTCTAATATCCACAAATTTTTCAAATATCACCTGTAAACACACATAGATGATATCTCATAGGATATTCAAAACAACCTGTATAATCTGGAAACACAAGTAACTTCATAATATTCCTATTTAATCAAGCAAACATCCTAGTTGGCATATCCACAAGCCAAGAATCCAACATAACAACTAAAATTGTCTACAAAAGAAAAACTTTCATTCACAACTTAGTCTTTCAACAACAAATGATCTAAACACTGTTCATAAAACATAATAATGAGCCAAATACAGCAAAATCAAGTCTTCAACATAACTAGGCAATTCTTTTCTACTAGCATCCTATAATCAAAAGTCTAATTCTCAGCTGGGTAGTCAGGTCCACTATCGCCATCCCCCTGATCAAAGATCAGATCATAACCTCAAAGATCATACACAATGTCTTCATCACCTGTACCTGAAATTTAAAAAAGCGAGCTGCGAAGCCCAGTATGATAACTCCAATCCTTAAAAACAAATGCAAATGCACACGGAACAGATATATATCAAATGTACTAATATAATGCAAGCAATCAGTTTGTTATCTATTTATATTCTGCAAATCAACATAGTTCATAACTATGTATACTCTAGTCCCGAACTCGAAGTAACTCAGACTCCTCTTTAAAAATAACCAACTCTTCGAAAAAAAATAATTATATACATATATGGATAAGTGGGTACCCTAAACACCCGTTTCCCCCTAATTCTACCGGAATCATATCAAGGCACGAGTCCACTCGGGACAACCTCACACCAAGATCATCAGGGTGCCTCACCGTATCGCTGTCTGCCAGGTCTTTACTGGTCAAACCCAAGCACAACCGAGCAGACAATTATTAAGACAAATATAATTAGGTTTATTATGAAATTCTATTCCTACAACCAGTCAAGCAATACTAAACTTACAAGCAAAAACAACAAGCAGGGATTGGTTGTACCTTTTCAATCTCAAGAATACTAATCCAAATTCATCAAACCCAATATCGACAACAACAACAACACTAACACGAATCTCTACAACTCCTCGATCAATACCAATAATCAAACACCTAAATCTCCAATTATCTTGTCAACAACATATATACATAAACATATGTAAAAACACGGTAAAAGGAACAAACCCTAATATATCATAATCTCTTAAAACTCTAACTTGATAATGAATCTCCAAAAATTTGCACCATCTTCTCTGATCACAACCCACAACAAGTCCACAATACCGATAATCTACCAAAACCCTAATATTACATGATAACAAGAATATATAAAGATCATCTAACCACACATTATTTAAATCCATCAACGAAAAGACGAAACTTACTGATTTGGATCACCAAAACCCGACTCACACTCACAAATTCGGATTCCAAACAAAGCTAGGGTTTCCTTCATGCAAACAACCACAAAGTTCTTAGAAATTTCATGAAATTCGTATAAATCTTGTATGAGAACATTATACTTACTTGTTTAAATCACAAAACTCACTCCTTATCCAACCGAAACAGATTAAAGCCGAAATCTTAATCCTTCCCACGTTTTCTGTCAAGAACATAACAAAACCCTAAGAAATCATGCATAATCCATAGAAAACATGTTGTAGATGGATTAGGATCACTCACCTTTGATCAAACTCGCCTCAGGATGAAGATTTCACAAAGAATAACCAAACTTCTCTCTCTCACGAAGGAAAAAGGATGAAATAATTTTTGTTGAAAAACCCTCGGACGAACGCGTCTATTTATAAAATTTGCATATACACCGGCAAATTTAATTCCTACACTGGTGGCGTAAAATCCCTAGGAGGCAGTGTTCGTCGTGCAACAAAATCCTTCGCGTCGTTTCGAACATCAAATGCTGGCAAACCTAACTCAACGCCGGCGGCGTTCGACTCCGGCGTTAAATGATAACGCTTCTGATCCAACTTCAATACCGGCAAAAACACACACACACACATCGGTGTTCACTTTGGCATTAAAGAATTTGATATTGTAGATAACCTACGCTGCCTCTATGCCAGCAACGTTCCCTTTCCAGATGCTGGCGTTGCATCTATCAAAAACTGTAGAAGTTCCAAATTTCCATAATTCTTTCCCAAAACAAAATTAACCAAACTTAACTTGTTTTGTGGCTTTGATGTAAGCTTATAGATATTGTGACCTATTTATCTTCATTTTATCTTATTTTTCTATGTGTTACAGAAAATATATGAGCAAGGCCCCGTATCTTGTTGCTCAAGAATCTTTACTCAGATGGAGACTAAAGCTGGAGGTATTGCTAAATCTCCTTTACTGTGTCGAGTTTTTCTATTGGGGACATTGACTTTTGAAACTTTATTTATGGGGACCCTGTTGGTGTGAACTCGATATAGATTTTTCAGTTTCACTTTCTTAACCAATTACTAAGTGTTACTTTTCTTACATGTGAGAAGAAGTTAAGCAAGTCACTTAACCTCATGAAGTTGGTTACCATGGATGATGTTGAAGGGAAACCCATTCTAAATGGGCTACGAATGAGCTGAATTGAGCTAAACTTTTTATCGAGCTTGAAATTGAGGCTCAAACTTAGCTCGTTTAATTAAACGAACCTAAGTTTGAGCTTGAACTTGGCTCATTTACCAACCGAGCTTGAACCAAGTCGAGCTTTTTATTAAGCCTAACAAGCTTTTATTTAGCTTGAAATTTAAGTTTGAGCTCGATTGATTTAGGTAGCCCATTTTCCATTTTTTAAAACCTAAATATAATATATAAGTGTTGCTATAATATATATATATATTATATGCATGATTATTAAATAGAAATTAGTTTTTATTGCTTTTATTATATAGTTATAGATAATATATCATGTATAAAAATTTTCGCAAGTCTACTAATGAGCTTATTAACGAGCCTATTAACAAGCTTAGTTGTGAGCCTATTCACTAGCCTAAACGAGCTAGCTTATGAGCCTAAATCAAAGCTCGAGCTCGGCTCGTTTAGCTTGAGCTTGAAGCGAGTTGAGCTCGAGTAGCCTAGTTTGTTTACGGCCTTATTTCTAAATGGACAAAGGAAGAAAAGTGGTCAAAGCTACAAAGAATTAACCAGTCGATTAACCTGCTCTTCTACCCTTTGTAATCCATGATGAATAGACCGAAGGCTAGTCTATTCAGCTTTAACCTCAATCTTCTCCTGATAGCTGAGAGAAGCTTGAGAAGTAAAAGGCTTTTGTTGTGGTTGACCTTTAACTACATAAGAAGTCCAAGGTTTTTGTAGATATGGCTATGAGGCCTAAGTCTTTCCCAATATCAGAGTAAGAGATGAGTCAAAGTTTAGGTGACCACACTGAAAGTAGGTGTCGGCCAAAGGATATGGATAAAGTAGATTGACCGAGTTGTCATGAGGATCTTGGTCCCATGACAATGGTGTTTGTTCCTACCATCAAGAGGGAGATTAACGGTTTAAACCAAGAGGGAAGGGGATAAGATGTTCGTAAGGATGGGGCCTAACCGTTAGCCCCTTCAAAACCTAAGGGGTTTAGGTAGATGGTGTTTCTTATGTAGATTTTCATGAGGTAATTTTTCGTACCATGTGTCTTCCTCATTTAAACTTTATGTTTATAGTTTCAAGCATTTTATTTCCTATAATAGATCAAAGTTTATCTAAAGAGAGCATTGGAGCTATACGAATGGTTTAGGTAGTAAACTAAGGAGACCGAGAGGAAAGCAAATGAACCTAAGAGGAAGGCTACTAATTTTGAGTCAATAGGTCCCTTCACCGGCTACTTGAACTATTATGAGGATAAATGTAAGTCATTGACTTCAATGAATTGAACAAATAATGTTCTTATTGGTAGCAAAAAACTAAGAAGCTGTAAGCGTAATTGTATCGGGAGATGGGGGAGAACAAAGATCCGAATTCTTTATTAAAGAAGGCTGCAAGGAATTGACAACTAGGATTTCCTAAGTTGAAAGGCATAATGCTAAAATCTTTAATGTTGTAAAAGATACCAGGATTTGCATTTTGACTTCAATCTCAAGATGAAGGAACTGGAGAAGATGAAGGAAGAATCTTCCCAAATTGTTGAAGTTGTTGATAAAGCCAAGTGAGTTGCCAATGAATTGGGGAAAAAAATTTCTTTGCCAAAAGTTGAATTGAAGGTATAGGCAAAATAGCAAGAGCACAAGCTAGAGGATTACACAATTGTTACTAAAAGGTTGGAGAGTGTTTACCAGAACTTGCTAAGGAGAATGTTGTGCAGGATTTTAAGGCTAGCGAAGACTGTGAATCAAAGTTATTAAGGGTAACTAAAGGAGCTGTGTAATTTCACCCTTGGTGAATCAAAACTTCTTATCATTGTTTGTCGGTACATTGGCCGGTATATGAAAAGATCTTGGTGACTACAGAAGATGAGGCAAAAAGGGAAGAAGAGGAAGAAGATAAGGAAGATGACCAAGAGGAGGAAGGACCTAAAAATGATGCACCTATGATTAGTCACGGTGGATATATCACTACTGTTGCTCAATAAAACGAGGTGATTCACTAGAACCTGAGGATGAGAAATGTTATACCCAATAAAAGGTGACTCACTAGAGCTTGAAGCTGAGCATTACATTAAAAGGTTGGCGGAATCCCCCTAAAGTGAAGATCTCGAGTTGGTTGTTGGATAAGCTAACCTAATTGAGATATAAGCTTAAGAAAGTAATCAAATCCTTAACATTAGAAGGCAATGGCAAGATTTTAATTGGTTCCACTTTCATAGCTTTCATAAACTAAGAAAGCTATTTAATAAACATTAAGAAAATAGGAGAGTATAAAAACAAGTCTTATATGTTATGTGTAGAAGGACATTTCGTTAATTGGGCTTGGAACTCAATTTAATACATTGAATCGGTCTCTTGGATTAGTGACAAGGTCTGGAAGACAAGGTCCAATAAGAGATATCATTGGGAGATTTATCTTAGTAGACTCGAAACATAGATCGTGGGAACAATTAATTCTGTTTTTAGCCTTATTTGGTTTTCTCGCATGCAAAAAGTAGACCCCAAAAATATATTTGTATGCTAATTTGGGTTTTGTTTGATTAAAATAGGGTTTATATGGACTAAAATAAGCCTTAAAACCTTTTATATTAAAAATGGGCTATTTTAAAAAGAATAATAAGCTTCTTTTATATTATAAAAGCTCTCAAACTCTCTTCAACCCATCTGCAAGCCCAAACGATTATTAAAAAAAAAATGAAGGCTTCAATTTTAGCCTCCAACATACATAAATAGGAGGCTTCACTTCTCCTATGGGGGTTTAAAATGGAGAATAATACGGAGATTTTGATGAAGTATCTCCAAGAAAGATCAAAACATCTATTTTGTGAAGAATAGGTCAAGTGCGCCTGAGAAATCGGGTTTTCCAATTCCTTCTCCTATGTCTATTTTTAGACATTTGTACACATGACATCATCATAAGACTCCTCTTAGATTGATTAGCATGCTTATTACACGTGGTTGACCAATTGTAGTAATCTCATTATATATTATGTAAAGACAATCAATGAATTATAGCATCCTCCGAGTGCAAGGTATAATTGATCTTTAGAGTCATCAAAATTTGAAGATATACCTCCTGATTTGATGTACAAAGAAGATTTAGACAAAGATAATTATGCTATTGAAGTGTTGCCCTCAAGGATTACGCACTCAAATGGAAGAAAAATACCTAGCTCCTACTCAAGAATAGTAAAAGCTTTAGACTCCTTCACTTGTCGGATGCACTAGCAAGCTATTGAAATAATATTTCTCTCTCAGCTTCTGTAATCACATCTCACCATCTGTCATCCAATCTAAGACTTCCCCATGGTTATTTCTAGTACGAGATCACACAGCAAGCACAAGACCGGCAATTGACAGCTTCGCCAATACAGTACATACAGCAAGTATCGTAACGTAACCCCTGAGCGGAGGAAACATGATACTGATGGAGCCCAACGTCTGTGCAATATTATAAGGCCTCGAAATAACAATGAATCATAGCCACGTCATGCGCTCGTTGGTTGACATTTTTAAAATAGTCTAATCGTGGCCAAGACATTACACATGCAGGTATCGTTAATATAGACGCCAAATCTGTACAAAAATACAAAAATAGAGAAACCCAAAACGAAGAAACAGTACATTAGTTAGCTTCGGATGGAAGAAGTTCCTTGTAAGAGAAGATCACAGGAGTTTTGATGGTGTGAAGTAAGGAGCCAAAAAGTTGTATAAAACCAAGCAAGAATGTATCATTAAGGAAATATTTTATTTTGTCGATTTACTTATTGCCAATGAAGCCCTGTATCTTTCGGTAGTATATGTGTCCTCACTGATCAAGTTTCATGTTCTTCTGGGCCCTAAGTTTCTGAAGTCACAAGACAACCGTCGTTATCATTTAATCATCATCATCGTAACCGCCATTAATATCCATATTAGCTTGCATTTTGTTATTTTCTACTCGATCTTAAAATGTACTGTCTTTTAGCATTGCAACTGGTATAAGTTAGTATAATTAAACCTTTGGCTTGTTATGTGATGTTGATATTGTTTGTGTCGTTTCCTTAATTTTAAAAGGGAAAGGAAAAATGGAATTTGTGTGCACTAATTTTCCGATTCTTGAGTTTTGTTTTCACACTAAAATCTTCATATCCATACTTACCATGCCGTATTGACATGTTATAAGAAAGGGTTCAATTGATAATATACACCACTTATAATATACATATAGAAGTAAACACTAATAATTTTTTGGTACGTAATCGTATTCATAAATCACAAATGGTTGTTATTTTAAAAACTACTCATATATTTTCTACGTGCCAAAGTATAATTGGTACTTACTCACAACGTGGATATGCATAATGTGTGTTATAATTGAATGCTATGGTGGACTTCCACGTATAGGATAATGAATTTTGTTGTTCAAGTAAAGTTTGATGGCTTTGGAGCAATATGTAGTTGACATTGCTGAAATTCAACTTTCTGGTTTGGAAGATATGTTATATAGTTTTGTGAGGTAAAGCAATTACAGCCCAAATTGAGAGAAAAAAGGTTGATTGGAACTAGAGCTCCACTTGAATTGATAAGTGGGGAGACAATGCATAAAAATTAACATGAGGTTTCAGGCAAGAAGGCAGAACCATAAAATGAGATTATATGTACATTACAATGCATTAATGAATGATTTTCACACTTAAATTGCATTTTATTTCATTAATTTGTACAATAGGTGATCCATTGTTTGAAAATCCTTTATATCCTATTATGTATATGTAATAAATTCACAAAATAATCATTACTCTAGCGGTATACAAAATTAAACTTGAATTCATCCACATAGAGACATTTTCCTGCATGCACACACATAAAAGAACTTTAAAAACTATCAACTATCGCAGTGTTTTGAGTTTGAATTATTCATTTATTGGTTTCTCTTATTCATCAATTCATTTGACATACAATTTATCTTACATATTATATTATTTATAAGAAAAACAGAAACGAAATTTATGTGGAAAAAAGAAAAGAATTATATATTAGATGGAAAAATTAACAATTCGAAAACAAAATAAAAACACCAGATATATACTTTGGTGTAAAAACAGGTCAATCCTGCAAATAAATAAATAAGATAAGGGGGGAATTAAAAAGAAAAATAAATTAAAGAAAAGGGGCTTCGACAAAACCAACCATATCTACGGTAAATTGCAGAGGCCACATAGCACATACGCCAATCACATATTGGTCACCAAATTTGGGTGGTGGATGAATTTTCTTTATCCGATTTTTCAGAATACAAGGAAGAAGAGTTTGTCAGATCCCATGCCACTTTTAAGAACACAAAAATGAGCACAACCTCTCAATGCCGTGTTCCAATGGCAAGCTTATGTCCAATACCAGGACTAGGTCCTGAGTCCTTAACCGTTCCTCGATTCTGAAAGACGGCGTTTTCATGTCCTTGACCAGGACTCGGACCGGACTCCTCCACCTCCATAAGAGATAAACCTTCCCTTAAAGAACCCACAAAACCGCCATCGTTGCTGCCTATTGTAGGCATTTTCGCTACACTGAGTTGACGGCCTTCGGTTGAGAGAACGATGATGCAATTGACTAATAGTATAATGAGTATGGACATGGAAGATTTATGAGCTGATCTCATGGTTGGGCAAGTTAAGTTTCCAGGAGCAAGAGACTACAGAGGCTATATGCTTATATAGTGTGGATATCATAGTTGGATGCCGATGATGTCCCTCTGGCTTTTTTATCAAGTTGAGTTGTGCACTATTCTTAGTGTGAGAATAGACACCAGATTTCTTTTTAATATTTATTTAAGGATGCGTGAGCATTTCAACACCATTGTCAACCATGAGTATGCATTTTCGCCAACTTAGAAGATGTGAAGGTATCGTACTATAAAATCAATCAACAGTTGACATTCGACATGGAAAGGTATATACTTACTTTTCACACGCATTAATATTGTCTTAAGATTGCAGTTGTAATTTTAGCCTCTAAACAAACACCTATTAAGGCAATAGTTCCAAACTTCCATAATTTGACATCTATGGTTTAATAACATCTCTTCTAATCTCTCAAGTGAAGTAAGTCATATTGAAATCCCTCGATGAAAAAAAAGAAAAGGAAAAAAAAACCCAAGTAAGTCTAATTATTTATCTTAGTTTAAAAAAAATACAAAAGAAGAAAAATTGTATTATAAGAGCCAAAGATTTTTCTATCTTTCTAGTTCATGCTTTATATTCTAAGATAATACCACAAAAACTAGCTGAATTTTTATTGAAAGTTCAATTTATGATTTCAATTTTCATCTTGTTAAATTTGTTACTCCATTAAAACTTCATATGTAATTTTTAAAAATTCCAACACATAATATATCGTTTGTTAGTTTAGTTATCTCTTTCCAACTATTGATATGAAAAATTTATAAATGTAATTTAGAAATATAAACAAAACATCTTGAAAATAGGAACTAACTTATTAATACCTAGAATTACCACTTCAAAGCTTCCAAAAAAAAATAATATAAAATAATTAAGAGATCGTATTTCAGTTTTTTTTTTTCATTTTACAAAGATGCTAAAAGCAATAAAAATATTTCATGACTAAAAAAAAAAAAAACCAACTTAGATGAAAAGCCGTTTAAATGCTAAAAGTATCCAAATTAATTTAAAAAAAAAATCCCAAAAGTAATGAATATACACTGGAATTATGAAATTTTGAAAAAGAAGAAATGTATAGGTTAAAGCTTGCCAACCCATTATAGATTGGCTTTGCTCCTAAACCTGCAAATGTTTTTTTTTTTTTCACTATAAGAAATTTGATCTTTATAGAAAGAAATATTGCAATGAAAAATTGATAAGAGAAGCTCTTTGTATAGATAGAATCGGTAATGAGAATTTTTGCAACAAAATTAAAATTCATTTTTAGAGACAAAGAATTTTGTTTTTGAAACCTCAATTTCTTGTAGTATTATTTTTTTTTTTTTATTTTGCACGTGGTGGGGAGCTACATAATCCACCAGCCATGTGTGCAAGTAAAGCCAAAATGACACATCCTGATGTTACCTTAGTTGTAGTAGGACACTATATGACAAACGAATTGAAACCATAAGATAGCTCCAATGATTATTCTGAAGCTTCTAGAGAAGCGCATAAGCATTGCTCAACTAGAATTCACCGCAAAAGGTGACTTATAAACAAAATCGTGAGGTTATTAGAATAAGAAATAATATATACATATAGATCACAGAAACATATTTACAATACATCACTAATTTAAATTACAAAATTCTTAAGTTCACCACACAAACTTTATAGTACCTTAGTTCTACTAGACTTCATAGTTTACATTTCTTCTCTCACCAATCTCATATTCATATAACTTCAAATTTGTGCCGGTGTCAACTTGTGAGTTGAGACGAACTAGCTAGGGAGATCTTAAAACATGCTAAAGCTATAGAGGTAAGTAAACTATAGCTCAGTAAAATAAAAAAAAAAAGAAAAGAAAAAAAACATAATATTTATCAAGCAATAGCAAGCAAGTTTTATTAACAAGTATATTCAATGCTGTAAATAACTAAGCACACTAGGTAAAATACTCAAGAGGAGGGTGGATTGAGTATTTATGCAATTTTTCCCTAATTTGCAACTTTGTTAATAATTTGAAATGCACAAGTTATTATGACAACAATATAAAATGCATAAAGTAAAGATAGAAGGGTTATTCAGCCAAAAAAAAAAAAAAAGATAGTAGGGTTAAGACGATCAAGTCCGGATTTTAATGTGGAATTTGGTCTGCCTCCTAATCTCTATGGTTATCCAATGCCTCTAACGAGGACTTCACACAACTATATTAATCACTCATAAAAATAATGCTCAAATGAGTTGCACAAAGTGTTTTACTAAGCAAATATAAGTGCAGTACTCTTTACATGGATTGCAAGAAGATACACAAGGCACTACACTTTCATTAAATGTTAGCTAGGGCTATAATGATTCACAAAGAGACAAAATGAAGGAACATTTAATTTCTTTGTTTGATAGCAAGTGAAAGCTTTTCAATTGTTATTGGAGTCTACCTATAAGCTCTTAAATATGGAGATGCAAAAATATGAATGTTGGACACAAAATTCCCAAACTCAACTTTGCATTAAATGCATTATAACAGCTAGTTTCCTAAAGCTAGAGTCCGAACGCCACACCCTAGCATCTGGATGCCACTGGCATCACCTGTAAAAGTATATTAATCCAAAAGGCTAGCATTCGAATGCCATACAAAAAATGCACGAATAAATATATTTATTCTTGTCAAAAACATGATGGCAGTGTTAATAATCGTACCCTAGGCCAATTACTGGATATTATCATTATATATATATATATATATTATTGATACAAAGGCGTTTCTATTATATTGTTTACATACTTACTTTATAATAGGATCCATGAATAATTTAATTATTCTAAAAATCCAAGATGCTCATTATTGTGGAAATGATAGTGAATTAAATCTAGTATGAGTTTTTGTTTGATGGTCATGAGATATCTATTTGTATGGGGATACAAATCAAACTCATAAGCACATATTAAAGGACTATGTACTAGACTGACCTGCTATGAGATCACTACATGGATTAGTGTCATAAGTGATTCTCATAATAACGATGTTAGTGCATCCTTAGACCCGAAATCACATAGATTCCAACATGAGGAATATTATGATTCAACTCAATCAAATGTTGTCTTTAACCGAATAATTATAAAGGTTGTGATTGAGCAAATGTTAATCATTAGAAGAAGTTGAGTGATAAAGATGAGATTTGCTTCTCTTGTTATGAGAGAGATATCTCTAGGCCCTTAATAATGAAACTAATAAATGCATGACCTTGCTCAAATGAGTTAATAGTGTGATTAATTTCATTTGTTTTATCAGTTCACTTGGAGATCGAAAAATGATAAAATTGAACGATATAAGGGTGATATTATCCATGCCTTATATTCAATCTAGATATCATGTGACAAAATGATAATGACATAAGCTACTGATCAAGTAAAAATTGGATCACTGATCTTCACTTAATTTAGGTAAACATAATGTCTTGCTAGAGGTCGCTTATGTTTTGTTAACCAAAAATAATTTTAGGTCAATAACTAGCATTAAGTGAACCTATAGGGTCACACACAAAAGAACAAACAAAAATGATCATAGGCTAAATTTAAATATCCACATGAATAGTAAATATTATTTATTATCTTAATTTGTTAAGAATAATAAATAGATATAATTTGTTAAGAACAGTAATTATTCCTAATTGAATTAGGAATTCTTATGTTAATAAATTAATTTATAATTAATTTATCCCAATAAGATTAGGGTCTCTAATGTCATTATTTATATTGACATTATAAAAATAAGATATAAGGTTTCTTTTAGGGTTTACGACAAGCTGTTGACATTAGACTAATAAAGACAATTTGTGAACCCTAAAAGAGGGAAACACGAGAGTCATGAGTAATTTTCCCGATCAAATCTAGAAAATATTCTAAACAGTGCTAGCATGTGAAGGATCATTTTAAAGGCGTGCTCATTCGTGTAGATACCATAGAGGGAGTTATGATATTGCAACACCTTCAGATCTGACAAGATTAAGAATCGAAAAAGTATAATCCCATATGCCTTTTAATTTAATTGAATCGCATGGACCTGTCTTGGAAATTTAGGGTTATATATATATATATATATATATATATATACAAAAGAAAAAAAGAATTTTCGTTGCAAAATCCTATTTTTGGATCTCTAAATTCCAAACAGGCAGTGTCTAGACACTGCCAAGGCTAACATCTAGATGCTGGCTAAATCATGCCAAGCAAATTCTTGGTGTCTAGGCGCCACTAAGACTAGTGTCCAAATGCTAGCAGCTTTTTATCACATTGCAGTGCAAAATAAGAGCACACCATCTATCCTTTGTTTTAATAAGTATTGTTCTCATCAAAATACGATTTGAACCTATGTGGTTCAACAAATGCCTCACTTAAACACAAGATGCACAAACAAAACTTGGATAATCAAAATCCAAACAAGGTGTGGATTTATGCTCTCTCACTAAGGTTTTAAGAACACTATCATGCCATTAGGCTTAGGAGAAATTAAGAATGCCAAAGAAGGAGGTATAAGGGAACCAATATGCATAAGTTATCACTTTATGTTATTAATGTCTTATCATCTCAACTTTATCTTGACAACTTAGAAACTCCCTAAGTATTAACAATTTTTATACTCGATACCACAGCAACGTTCTTTGATGTACTACTTAGTTCAAATGGAATTGAGTGGGTTAACTAGAATTCTTAATTATTACCAAATACCTAAAACGTTAATACGTAGTAGTGGTGACCTTTAGAGGGAATGTCAATTTTTAGGCAATCATGTAATGCATGACTAATTATTTAATGATACAACTAACCAATATCAACAACTAATTTGGTGTTCATTTTTAGTATTTTGTCAAACAGTATCAAACACCAAACAACATACATATACCAAATGCCCTGCACATATAATCAATTGAATATATATACAATTAACTAGTACAACTATGTTACAATTACAATCAATATGGTAAGGTCCAAGTTATGCATATGTCCATGCTTTACTACTCGTCGTAATAGTTCTTAGGTATCTATATAATATGATCTAATTCTCTTAATTAGATAAAAATAACAAATATATTATTATAGAGATATAATAATATCATAATCATGTCTAGGTGTCCTAAACTAGGATTTTTGGAGCATAACTTTCTCATTTCTAATCCTATCATAGCATATATATAGTCTTTTTAAAGCTCTAGGAACCACTTTTTCTTCATTTACCTATAATAGCAATTTATTGAGAAAAAAAATCCACTCTACTTGCTCAAGTAATATTTTCAATAATTCTATGGGATGAAAGGAATAATTTATTCTTTTGATCTAAGAGTAATGAGCTTAAAGTTGATTCAACAAGTAAGGCAATTACACATCAACTACGGGTATATTGTAGATAAAGGCATGCTATTTTCTTGTAATTGATAGAAATCTTTGGTAGATTCCTTCAACAAAAGAGTGGTATACATTAAACAAATAGATGGACCCATAAAAAAGATGGGTTCTTGGTTTTGCAGTAAACCTTGGAAGAACGGAGATTCCCTTAGCAAAGCAATATGTTGGGAGTTTCTATATGGGTGATTGCTATTATAATGTTGAAATTAGCTACTGAGAAAATAATGTTGAAATAAATTGTGATTTCTTAGCAGTTATTGCTTTACTGTCAAATGTTAGTAACCACATAAGCTAAAAAATATCTTAATTGCACCAGGCTTTGCATGAAAATATTCCAAGGGAACTCAACTCTCCAATAGATTCTCATGGAAGAGGATGTAAAGATTATTTATTTTAATGTACATGTATCATGTTCTAGCTTATATGTGTCTTGATAGGATAGGCTAGTATGTTATATAAATAAACTTTCTAACTATCTTTAACAAATTGATAGAAACAGAACTTCCTCTATAACTTTGTTACTTTGCTTTTCTTCTGCAACTTACAGTTATTCAAATAGTTAGTTGTTCTTTTATTCATTTAGTTTAACAATTTGATCCTTCATTTGTTGTATTTTCACATGGTATCAGAGCTATAAGGTATGCTTTAACTGTTTTGTTTTTCATCAATTGAATTCATGAGTTCTTTAAGTGATCAATCAATTGCTACAATGGTTGATTTAGCTATATTAGATCCTTTTTATGTATCTAGATTAGATTATCCTAATATAGCGACCGGTAATCTAATATTCAATCGATTATAAAACCTTTAGATAATTCTCTTGATTTAGTATGATGGAATAAAGCAGTTTACATGGTGAATGTTGGATTATTAATTCAATGACACCTGAATTATCTCAAGGTTTCTTATATACTTAATCAGCCAAACAACTTTAGGATGAAATTAAGGAATATTAGAAATACAGTGGGGTAGAATTTTTATTGAAGGAGTATTAATCCATTTTTGAAGAAGATGGTGTTGTTCATCAAAAGACAATAATTTACACTCCGCAGCAAAATGCATGTGTGGAGAGGAAGCATAGGTATCTTTTGGACACTTCTAGAGCTTTGCATATTCATGTGAATTTACCAAAGAATTTTTGGTATGAATGTAACACCTTATGAAGTCTTGTTTGGAGAAAGTCCTCATAGTCACTTAAGGGTGATGGGGTGCTATATTATATAATTTCTTGATCCAAGTAATAAATTTAAACCAAGGTAAGTTTGATGTATTATTCTTGGATATGTTAATGGCAAGAAAGGGTATAGAATTTATGATTTACATCATCATTGTGTTGTTGAATCACGTGATGTTATTTTTTGAGACTATATTTCCGTTTAAAGAAGATATGCTACAACATACACATGATGAACTTTCTCATACTCATCACTTGCCTTTCTACTAATCATACACATGTCCTATTTAAGTCTCCTTTTTTACCTTTTTCAAGGTCCTCTCTAAACATTAATCCTGGTGTTGATTCGCAATCTTCTATTGAGAATTCATCTATTGTTCCAAACACTAGACCTAAAATCGATGCTATTGTTCGTAATCATCAATCTAGTCCTCTTATTAGGCGGTCTTCACGCCAAACAAAAGCTCTTGTGTGCCTAAGTGACTTTGTACATATGGCATAGAATTCTACCTCTGATGACACAAAGTTAAGTTCCACTTTACCTTCTTCTCATACTTGTTTGTACCCATTGTTTGATTTTTCAGATTTTACCCCTTATCCTACTAAGTTTGTTACTTTTTGAGCCAATGTTTTACATACTTAAGAACCTTGAACTTATTTAGATGCATCTACATGTCAAGAATGGGAAGTTGTTGTAAAAAAGGAATTAGATACTTTAAAAAGTAATGAGACATAGGAATTAACATCTTTGCCTTAAGGAAAGAAGCCTATTGGTCGTAAATGGTTTTTAGGATAAAATATAGGTCAGATGCAACTAATGAAAGACATAAAGCTAGGCTGGTGCTAAGGGTTTTACTTGGGTTGATGGGAGGATTTTCATGATATATTTTCTCCAATAGCCAAAATAGATTTTGTTCAAGTTTTGTTTGTTGTAGCTATGGCTTATCAATGACCATTACATCAAATAGATGTAAATAATCCTTTCTTACATGGCCATTTAGATGAAGAAGTATATATGCATCCACCTAAAGGTTATACCAAAGCTTTACCTAAACAAGTTTTTCATCTTAGGAAGTCGCATTGTGGTTTAAAGCAAGCATCAAGGCAATAGAATATTGAGATATCCAAGTCCATGGTTTCTCTTGCTTTTACACAATTATCACATGATCAATCGTTTTTTATTCATCATAGTTCGACTAGTTGAGTTTTTATTTTGCTCTATGTTGATGACATGCTCTTTACTGGCTGTGATGCTAGCTTTATTCAACTTGTCAAAAATCATCTTAATGTCGAGTTTTTCATTAAGGATTTGGGTCTTGCTTTTTTTATTTTTTTGGGGCCTTGAGATATGTAGAATTGATCGATGCACTTTAGTTAACCAATGAAAGTTTATTCTTGATGTGTTACATGATGTTGGCTGGTTCTAAACCTATATCTTTTCCTTTACGATAAAGGACTAGTCTTGATCATAGTTCAGGAACTACTATCAAATCCTTCCTTTTATCATAGAATAGTTGGTCACCTATTGTACATTACGCTTATTAGGCTAAACATTTCATTTATGGTACATAAACTCGACCAATTTCTTTCAAGACTTGGGTCTACTCACTTAGAAGTTGTGTTTCATCTTCTTCATTACTTAAAAGGTCTTTAGGTCTTGGATTGTTTTATCCATCTGACAATTCCCTCACTCTTATGGGCTATACGGATGTTGATTGGGGCTCAAGTTCTGATGATCACAAGTTCACTTCCAGTTATTGTATTTTCTTAGGAAAAGCTTTAATTGCTTGGAAATCTATGAAACAAGCTATGATCTCTACATCTACTACCGAAGCTAAGTATCATGCCTTTACATTTGCAACTAAGGAGTTGCTATGGTTATCTCTCGCATGATTTGCAAAATCCTACTACATTACCAATTTCCTTGTTTTGTGACAATCGCTCTACATTGATGGTTGCTCAAATTCCATGTTTGCATGGTCGGACAAAACATATTGATATCGATGTTCACTTTGCCCGTGATTACATTAGTTCTAGTTTTCTTTAGCCAATATTTGTCCCTACTACAGCTCAACTTGCGAACATCTTCACTAAATTTATGGATGCAGCTCATTTGCATGATATATGTGTTAAGTTGGATTTAAGAGAAGCTTCAACTTGAGGGATGTAAAGATTATTTATTTTAATATACACGTGTTATGTATTCCACCTTACATGTTTCTTGATAAGATAGGTTAGTACGTTGTATAAATAGACTTTCTAACTGTCTTTAACAAGCTGATGGAAACAGAACTCTCTCCACAACTCTGTTACTCTCCTTTTCTTCCGCAACTTACGGCCATTCATGGTTGATCCTTCGATTGCTGTATTTTCACAGAGGAGTTCGATTTGTCCGCTCAGCCCTTAGTTTTCATGCACGGATTACTAAAAAATAATGTAATTTCTTTTGTCTTATAAAGCTGTGCTTTATTCCCGGCATGTAAATTATACAATAATCACAAATTTAAAAGGCATAGCTTATAGGTCTAGGCATTAGTGCCCATTAGATAACTTATGTCCCACGATTAACTCGTAACTATAGTATCACGTTCATTCATCAAATGGGGCAGATTTGCTACTAGGACACGAATTGCAATGATGGAGGTTTTCCACATTTTCACCTGCAACTGATAAATTTCTTGAGAAATTACTTCTCTTCGGGGGGGAAAATAGTAATAAAATAATTTATCAATTCATTAAATATTGTAAAACCCAAATCCCAGTTGTGACAGAAAAATTTAGAAAAAATAAATAAAATTGGATTTCTTTTGAATATATTCTTCCCGTAGAATGTACGTAGCTATTTTCCTTTCATATAACAAAATCAAGATGTTTATATATGGAAATGAAGCAGATGACTTCTTGTTGTGGTCTGTTCTATTGCTTTGCTTGGGAGATGGATTGGCTTGCAAGTGGTATAACCACGCTTTTGGATTTTCATGGATTTTAGTTTTGCCTATAATAGATCGTGTGATTTAAATTGAAATTTTAGTTTGTCTAACATTTTCCATTTCACAGCCTAGTAATTGGACTAAAATAAGAAAAAATTAATTCTATGATAACCTTCTTGAATTTTTGCTCATTGCAAAAATCAATAAATTAACAAGTAAATAAATAAATAAACAAATAAATCAAGATTGTGACTTTACCATAAACTTTGTGTTTGGATGGGTAGAAATCAGTGGAAGACTGATGAAAGTTGCCAAAATGGATGAAAATTGGATGTTTGAATAATTTAAAAGGATGTGGAAATGGGTTGAAAAGGACAAAAATCTGTGGAAAAAATATCTTAGTTTGTTCTCTTCAAAATCGTAGAGAGACAAGAAAAAAAGGAAGGAAAATATACTAACTTACAAAATTACCTTTAATTAAGCTTAAATCATTTTTCAACTTCGAGGCATTTTAGACAAATCATTATTTTGTTTCAACGCATTACCTTCTAGGATTTTTGGAAAAAAATGCTAACTTTAAAAAAAAATTACATAAATCATGCAAAATGAAAAAAAATTCTAAAAACTGCAATTTAAATTCGTTTCTTGAAAAGACAAAGTTGTATATGGCTAATCTCGTCTCTTCAAGAGACAAGGTTGCTGTAAAAATACAACAATCATCTCTTGAAGAGACAAGGTCGGTCACTTATGACCTCGTCTTTTCGACAGACGAGATCAACTTCTCTAATTTTTAAATTATTTATTTAGTAGTATATTTTAATTTTAAATATATATATATTTAATTTCCTTTTCCCCTAGCTTCTACATCCAAAGAAAAAAAAAATATATTTTTACCGATTTCCCTTCTTCTTATTTTCTCTCCACAGCTCACCGTCTTTTCCACCATTGCATAGATTTGCCGAACACAGCAATAATAATAATAATAACAACAACATCCCGAATTTTATTTTTCTAGTTGATTCGAATGTTATAATTATTCCGCCAAGTCAATGGAAAAAGCAGGAACTCTGCCTCCTCAAACCATTCTTAAGGTCCTACTTCTAGCCATTCTTTTTTGTCTCTGTTCTTATATTAGATAAAAGACCATTCCGATTCCTCTCGTCTCTTTGATTCTTTTCCTTAAAGAAATTTATAAATATTTCCAATTTCACAAAAGTAATGACTCTGAATTCAAACCGGTTAAGGACCTCCAATATTTTGCAAAACACCTTTACATTATGTAAAAAAGAAAAAAGCGTTTATGGGGAACCTTTATTGGGAATCGGGCCTTTAAGCACCTCCAATACTAGTGGGACATGAAATGAACGATGACAGAACGCTCAGGGTTCTGGCCGCTAATCTCTTAAGTCAAGTATCTTTGAGTTTCGCAGGTCCTCCGGAGTTGCATTGCTGTGGGACTTTTTATTGTTTCATCTTCGCCCAGTATCTCCACTAATTATGAAAAATTATAATATAATTTTGTAATGTTACTGTATTAATCACTGCAGGTGATAACTATTCAAAAATCATCCATTTTGCTGTCACGCTTACAAAATTTTATAATACTTAAACATCATATATTTAGGTCTGTTTGGCTAGCTCTTTTTGATAGATACAGATATTTTTTAAAACTTTTTTTTCTAATAAATTGTTTATCAAGAAATAGATACAGATAAAAAAAGTTGACGGTTCTCTTAAATAGATCAAATATAGATAAAATGTAGATGCAAATAAGATATATTTACACATATTATTTCGATACAGATGAAAAACAGATAATCCAAATAGACCATTTATTTGCCAACTTATAGCTAATAGCATATAGGACTTTCTCTTCAAATTAAACAAATCTACATATAAGTAAGATGCAACCGAGACGGGTTTGGGACGGGTTGTATCAGACTCGAACACGACCCATTCCTTATAGGATTGTCTAAATCTGACCCGCGACCCTAAAGGGTTTTATTGTGCAATTCCAAACCTTCCCCTATAGGATCATGGTCTTGACCCGCCCTGCCAGTTGACCCATTTTATTTTTACATTTTTCTTTTTTTTTTTTTTTTTTCCTTTTTTATTCTTTTCATTTATCATTTGTCCATTTTTCTTCATGATATATTCCTCATTTTAACTGATTTATTTCAATTTCTTTTCATTTGATGGTAGAGCTACACATAAAAAAAAAAAAGTCAATAAGCTAGACAATTGATTTTTGATGTATGATAATCAATTTGTAACACAACATAGTAGAATTTACTTTACTTGAAAATTGATATAGATACATAAATATGAATATTATCTCTTATTAATTATAAAAAAGCATGACATTCTCAATGGACAAAAAATAAATTATACAATTATAAAGCTATAAAAATAATAAAAATTGGATATATCAAAGTTTTGATATTATAAATTTTCTTTTTAGTAATCTTAATGGGTCGGATCGATCCTATAGTGTCATAACTACAACTCGAACCCAACCCATAATCCTACAGGGTCACAAAAATTTTTTCAAACCCGTCCCATAACTCTATAGGGTTTTTAGCGAGTCGGGTACCCTATAACGACCCGCCCAATTGTATCCCTATATCAGTTTTTCCATTTGACTTAATGAATAACTTCAATTCAATTCGATTAAACTCAAGTAGTGAAGTTTCAAAATACTCAATTTCTTCATTTATGAAGTTATTGAACTTTTCATTATTAAAAAAATTATAAAGTATTTATATTACAAACTAACTTTTTTTTATAGTCTGTCCATGTAGATTTGAACTTATCAAGTATAATTTCAAAGTTAAAAATTAAAACTCTATTAAGTTTGAATTTTAAATTTTTCATTCAATTGGTCTCGAGTTTAACAGTGCATCATCCTCGTCTCAACTTATTCATGACTCGGTTAGCTTTGTGTCAAAAGTGCTACCATTTTGGAAGTATATGATTGCTTTTTTTTTTTTAATAGTAGTTGCTTTTTTTTTTTTAAATAGTAGATATGATTAAATGAAAATTGCATCTCCTCCACCAACATGGACCATTTAGCTGCAACTTATGTAAATAAAGTACAACATCGAAATGATTTTCTTCCCAACATGCACATAAATGCTCAATTTGATGAAATCAACTGTAGCTTTATTCCAGTAATAATTATACTTGCCAAAAATTGAGGGGGAAAAACTAAAGAGATAAACAAATGGAGAATCAGCATAAATTTGAAGGAAACATCCACTCCTCCAATCTAGGCAGCTCATCACCCACCAACCATTGGAAAAATTCCCCAGTCAAAGTACCTTCTTTCCATGGATGGCCCCACTTTTGAAAGCTCTGAACCGTCTTCACACCTCGACCATCCAATGTTCCTAGCTTCTGATATATAAACTCTACTTCTACCATCAATTCAAATTGGATATATCAAGCACTCATATCCCATATATATCCCATTAAAACTGAAGAACACATACAAAGAGAGAGAGCCTGAGATCAATATCTCTTTTATATATATAAAGAGATATGAGGCTACTTAAAGCAGTAAATTCTCAACAACCACTCCTATATACCTGAGGAAGTGCCTGATGGTGGTGATGGGGTCATGTTTGTGATGCTTGTCGCCCAATTTAGTGTAGTTAATGCTAGAGTTCTTGCCTCGGCTGAAAGACAAGATGCCTCAAATTCAGACACGTTAAGAGGGTCGTATGCAGATCCTAATCCAAATCCGACCAAAGAGACCAACAGGCCACAACCAAGAGATGAAGTCTTCCCCATGTCTTCAGGTCCTAGCAGGAAAGGGTCTGGCCACTAACGGTTTCCTTAATTTCGGCTAGAAAGTGCCTATGTATCTTCAACTGTGAATGTCCGTATAGGATCAAAGGGTTCTTTTTTTAATTATATATGCAAGTTTGAAACAGAAGTATTCCGTATGTAAAGCCTAGATTCTTGATTTTCGGTTGCAATATATATGTGTGTTTATGATATAGAGTCATTGAAGCCAAAGCCTATTGTAGCTCGGGTGTATATGTTTTTTTTTTTTTTTTTGAGCAAAACCACGAGGTGTCTCTGCACCTACAGAAGGAGAATTTCAGAGCTCCGTGTGTGACCGAAAAAGAACATAAATTTTAATGGACCGTACGACTCACTTGCCGTATAAATAAACTAAGCTAATTTATAAACTATTCAAGTTCAAATTTAACATAATGTGTACTCGAGTTTGATTCTATAGTAGTTAAATTAAGCTTTCTATATTTGGTTCGATTAGCTTGCGAGTTTAATCAAGATTTATTTCAATTCAATCAAGTATAAATATTATATATATTTTAATTAGAATTAAAAATATATTTTAATAAATCAGTCTATAAAGCTTTAGTCGAGCTCAAAATTAATGTGTTATTTCAGCAAACACAAGCTTAAAATCTTTAACTCAGTCAAACTCAAGCCGAGGTCGAACTTTTAATTTCGAGTTAAACTTGAAATAGAACTCAATAGCGTATTATCTTGACTCGATTGGTTTCCAATCCTAGTGGTAACTACAACCAAAATTTATAGAAATTTTTCAATTACCTAGGTGGTTGGCCACAACCTTAGAGGGGTTTGAAGTTAACAATTTAATATTATTTATCAATGGAAAATTCATGATTTTATAATAAAGTTTTAAGTTTGCTATGTAATTTAGAAAACTCTTTTATTAATTAATTTTTTCAAATATAATAAAAATAAAAAGTATTCATCTTCTATAAGTATATCTTCAATGAAGGTTCCTAACACAATTCTATATACTAAGCACCTACCAATTTTAGTTTATTCACCATTTTGCCAAAGTCTTTTTAGAGATCCTTTTTTTCTCTTATGAAAACTTTTATAGGTCCTTAATCTCTCTCCTTTTTTGTTTAATTTTTAACAACAAGTAAACAAATAGAAAAATAAATAGATAATACTTAAGAACAACAGTAAAATGGAGGATCTCACATAAATCTAAAGAAAGAGAGGTTTTTAAAAAAGTGACATAGCACCTAAAAATACTAATGGTGTCCTTACCATTTGACATGGCCTAATCATAACTTCTCTTTGAAGTTATAAGTGAATTATTTTGTGCAATATCTTTACATTTGAAATTCACTCAATTACCTTTAAATTCATATATTAGCTTTAGTTCCTAAAACACCATAAATATTCATACGTTGTGCTTGTTAAATTTGCACAAAGCAAAAAACTATGAAAAGTTGTCGAAGAAAATGAAAAGAAAAGAAATTATATGAAGGAAATTTTTACTAGTATTTAGATATGAAAAGTGGAAGTGGAAGGAAACGGATGGAGATATTTCTATTTATGATATTCGGTAAATACAACTAAAATGAAAAGGAAACAAAATAAAATAATAGATGAAAAAATATACCCTTTCATCTTACTTTAATCTGTTATTTAATGTTTTTATCCCTCCTCTTTTTTGGGGCACTTAGATAATTTCCTCCCTCATTAACTTTCTTCTACTGCTTTCCTTAACTTTGTCCCTTATTTTGGAGAGAAAAGGAAGCAGCCCAACAAAGGAAATGGTTCTCTTCATTTATGTTCTATTCATCATGTTTCCACTCTCTCCAAACGCTAGGATTCCACCAACTTTTACTGTTGATAAGTGATTTTTACTCTATTCAAATCATGGAAATTTATGCTTAGTTTGATTGATTATCGTATAAAATTTCTGTAACGCCTTAATTTAAAGGCATTATAACTCGTCAATTGTCCATCTCTTCATAAGAACACGCTGAGGCTATGAAATACTAATCCACAAATTATACCAAAAGATAATCACCAAAACTCACAAAAAATAATCTCTTTGGAAAAAAAAAAACACGAACTATTAAAATCCAAAACTACATATTATCAAACCAAATGAAACCTAATAAACTAATCTCATAAAGTCTTCAATAAGTGATAACATTCAAAATAAAACTTCACAAAGTCTTCAATATCTCTTTCCTATTTCCAATGTGCAAAGTCTATTGGTCCTCAGCTGGATAGTTAAGTCTACTATCACTATCCCTATGATCAACATATAGATCATACCAAAATAAGTCAAACAATATCATCTTCACATGTACCTAAAAAATAAGAATGAGCAAAAAACCCTCAGTACGTTAAACCACAAACACAAGTGCATGCACACACATCATACATAATCACATACGATCTATTCTAATGTAGCAAGCATGGTTTATTATGTTTGATTAGCCAACAAACAACATAGTTTAGAACCATTTAACTAGTCCTTAAGCTGGAGTAACTCATGACCCCAATAAAATGAGTCTTTATATAAAATACTTTATATACATATAGTGATATTGGGTCACCATACGTCGTTCGTACCACAATTAAGCTGGCACGACTCCTAATCTATCAGAATCATCTCCAAGTGCAACTCTACTAGGAACAATGATACACAAGGATCATCGGGGCACTTTGTCAGTATCACACTCTACGTGGTCTTTACTAACCAAAACCAAACACAAACAACACGAATTTAATTATAGACAGATACAATTAGGTGATTTTATTTTCTAATCACAAGCACAAACAATAAATAAGGTAAGGTTGTACCTAATTTGCTTCCAAAACTCCAATATCAACAAATCCTCCTAAAAAGGTTATATACCCTAATTTCACCAAAATCTTAATCATCAACATATATCAAATTAAAATTCGATTTCACATTCATAATTAAACCCTAACCCTAAAATCCACAATTTAAAACATAAAAATTACAACATCAGATCTACACACCTGACTTCTAGGATCACATGGCAATGAAACCCCAAAAACACTGATTTCTGCAAAATTCCTCCAAACCCTAAAATCTTCAATCAACAATAAATCAACCATCAGGAAAGCTCTCATCTTTAAAATAATAAGAATTGAACGAATTCATGCTTACCTAAAGCGTTGGGTCTCACGCCTTCTAGATTGTAGGAACAAATCACCAATCACAACTTAGGGTTTTGACTTCCAATGAAGTCGTCTAAACCAACTTGATTCCTCAAATCAAAGAAAAAACCTTTACTAGAAAGATCATGCTAAAAGATTAATTAAAATACTAGAAAGAAACCTACTTACCTAGGGTTTACGCTTAGGAGAAGATGTGAGAAATGAACAAAAGACCTAGGGACTATATATAAGGATTGGGAAACCTTATCACACAAAAGAAAAGAGTTATCTTTCGTAAGATATAGGCTGGAAATGAAGTTGACGGCTCAAAGGCGGCTTAACTTGAAAAGATGAAACTTACATTGTAGGTCGGTTCTAAGCTGGCAACTCAGAACACTTACGCTAACGGCCTTCATATTTACGTTGGTAGCCTTTAGTCGGCGTACTTTGCTGCAATAAAATGTCAAGAAAACCAACACTAGACATACGCTGGTAGCTCATGATCCAAGGGTGGCGGCCTTCTTTGTCTAGGCTGGTGACCTAGATTCGGCTTTCATTCTCTACTTTAGGTTCTTCACGAACAACTTCCTCGAGTTCAATTTCAGCTGTTACATGACAAAACTACCCTCTCAAACAACAATATTACAATACTACCATTCACTATGATCTATTTATTTGTATATTGCAATTCCCATAAAATTATACTATTATTGTTCATTTGTTATTTTTCAGCTCCATTGAGAACTAAAGGAAGAAACAAAGTCATTTGATCAAGAATTGAAGTGAAAACAACAAGAATAGATGCTTATAGATCAAACCACAACTTGGAATTGTAATCGAGGGCAAACAAATAGCAACGCCAATCGTGACCTATGGCATGCCTGCGATTGAGAACTGTAGTAGACACTAAGAAAAACTGTTGTTAAAGAAGCTAAACATAGAGCTAACCACACCCATTAATTGAGGCCACAATTCAAGCCACAACTGACCTTTGTCACATGCATATGGGTTTTGACAAAGTTTGTTATAAAGAATCTGTCATGTTAACGAGTAAAATTTTCATGATTTTCGTACCTGACACATATAGATAAGCATACATAGATGTTGTGATATATTGTACCATATCGCAAGAAATTACTAACATAGAATAGATGTGTAAATATTAAAGAGAGAATTTCTAGTGAGAGAAACTCTGCTTTTGCTAGAAATTCATAGTTCTTTTGGGAATTTAAGCAAATTTGAAGTTATTTTGTAAGAATCCGTACTTTAATATGTGATATCTATCTTTATTTATACATTATTTCTCCTGATTGCGTGCTAATGTTAAAACTCATGGAGAAATAATTGCTTTTAACTTGATTTGTGAATCCAAGACTTGATTCATGTGATTTCTTTTGTGTGCATTGATTTAATATTGTTGGGTACTAGTAATTAATAGCTTGAACTTAAATTTTATGGGTTTATGTGTGCACATAATGTAAAATTCATCTCTGATTTCAACTGAATAAATTGAGAAATCATTCTTTTGAATAAATTTAAGCTATTAATGAGTTGTTCATAACTACCTAGAGATAGGAGTGGTGAAACTTTCTATCACTTGATTAGAAATTCATTGAGTTGGTTTTTACTTAAAAGATTCTTGAACTTAACGTAACTCCAGGTTAGTGATAACTTGTAAAGAGATTTTGATGGTTTGACCTAAGTTTAAAGGTTCTTGACATTCGAGAGAGGCATTAACATACACTAGTAAATCTGACAATACAAGCATACTCAAAAACTCATTAAATCTGTTTAAGAAATCACTTGATAAGGACTTGGTATAGCAAAACTTAAGTTTATTCTTGTATTTTAAACCTATTTTATCTGGAATTTTCCTTAAGAACATGTACATAAATAGAATTAACTTAAGCTTGGTTTTTGAATAGTTGTTTGTCATGTATTGTTGATTTTCTTTGGTTCCATAATAGATTAAAAGTGAATAGGGTAAATGCTAACGATCCCCAAGGAATACAATCTAATAATTTTTATGCTAATTTGATTGATGGTATGACTAAAGTTGAGCAGAACATATTAGCATTTTTATAAATTTTTGAAACTTCGTGTCAAAAACACACAAATCAGCTACCTCTATTGATTTCATTACGAATACAAACATAGTGATAAATTCCCTCAAATGATCATAAAATTAATTTAAAAGCCTTAATTTTACTCCATTTTATATTTGGTTCTTGATAAAAGCTCACAATCTATTAAACTTCATAAATGTAACATTTCCAACAACCCCCAAAGTCTTTATTGGATGACACAAATGAGCTAAATGTTATGAAAATTATTTATTTGATTATTGTTTTACTTTTAATTTTTTTTTAGCAACGTAGTGTTTATCTTTAAATTTTGGAAAATTAATAATTATATTTTCAAAGTATATGCGATTTGGTGTCTTCGTTAATTAATATTTGACCGATATTTCTTTTGATGAAGTATATGTACTTTCAATGTTTTAGCAATTCAGTTCCAATCTTTAAAATTTAATGATTGTACATTAAAAATATGTATTGTTCAATGTCTCCATTTAAGTGATAATTTCATGGACGTCTATTATGATGATGCGTAGATTCTAAAGAAAAAAATTACACGTTATCAAAAGTCAATGTTTAAACTTTATCCTTGTAATGTTGGTACTTAAGGTTCTTAGATAAAGTAAGTGAGTGTCCTCGTATGATAAACATTATAATAAATTGTTATGATAAAATAATTTTAAATAGCAATAAATTTGGTCCAAGAAAATTTTATGAGAATAGTCTATGAAGGAACGTAATAATACAAGTGTCATTTTCATTTCTTTATCACGTTATTGTCTAAAAGTATATCGTTTTACGTTGATAACCCAAAATTTTAAAATGGAATAGGAGTCTTCCCATATAATAAATGTTATAATTAATTATTATGAAAATTCAATAAAATAATATGAAATAGCAATAACAAATTAAATAAGATAACTAGTAAAAATTTTAAAGTTTTAATAAGACATAATTTTTGCAGTGAATATTACATCTATATAAAATTTATATAATCAAAAGAAATTATTACATTGACTACTTTTATTATACTCATTCAATATTACATCATTATTTTGTTTTGATAAATAATAATGTTAATAATAATTCGGGGTGAGAGATATCTTATTGTACGTTGTACCCTATAATACCCTTTTTGACCAACTAAATTTTAGAATTTAAGTAGATATTGAAAATTATAGGTGGTTCTATGTTTGATTTTCTTGAACCTACTCTCAATGAATAAAGCAATATTTTGATAAGACAAGATATCGGTAGCTTTTGATATAGTCCATCATTCTATTTTGATATAGTTGTAAGGCAGTATACCAATTCATAATATAAAAACTATTAAGTCTACAGTGCATTATACTAGCTTATAAAATTTAGTGTAAATGTAAAATGTGGTACCTAACTTTGCACAAAAGTTTTGGTATTTAAATTTTAAACTAGTTAGTTTAATACCAAATCACAAACTTTTTGAGATATTTTTCACTATCTTCTTAACAGGGATTACTTTGTTTGCCAACTGCAAAGAGGTAGCATATCATTAAATTTTATTACTTCTATTAACATCGTCTAACCTTAATATATTGTTTTTTCCATATCAAGAAATAGAGCAAATAATATTAATGAGACAATAATAATAACAGTTATGAAAAGTTTGATTGGATATTGTATTGATTTCGAAATTGAGATACTAAATTGGGTTTTTGTGTAAAGATTAGGTGCCAAACTTGATATTTATCCTACAAAATATTAAGTAAAAATGAATAAAAATAATGTATTCTACTTTTAAATGCAAAATTCTACCTAAAAGATAATAAATAAACATATAGATAACCCAAAAAAATGATTTCATAATAATCTATTATATAGCATTTTTTTAAAAAAATCTAATGTTCAAATTGGTCTCAAGTCAATTTTTTTATTTATGAAAAAATCACACATCATAAAAAAGAAAACTTCTATCAAATTATCACTTCATGGAAATATTAAATCCACATACTTTGAAAGTATCTTTATCTCGCTATCAAAATAAACTTTGGTCAAACATCACTTAACAACAGAGACACTAAATAGAACTAATTTACCAAAATCTAAAAATATAATACTAAATTGTTAAGAATTGAAAATATAGGCACTTGGCCTATTGTTATACTCTTAAACATTTATATACAACACTAATTTCATAATATCCCTTGTACTCATAATAACACTCACAAAAAGTGACTTAACAAATTTTTGTAACATGCTGCTTATAAAGAATATTTCAATAATATCACAAATTGAATTGTCAATAAAACACTATATCTTTGGAAAAAAAAACTCACTTATTGTTCATATTTTTATTCCGAGTTTTTAAAAGTACTTTAAGATTTGTAAATGATCTCTAGAGGGTCAAAAACAACTATTTTAAAATATCAAGTCGAACTCATTATTTATATGGGATTGACTACTTGTGTTAAGTGATAAGCCTTATAGAGTTCAGTCTGTAATCTAGATAAACTAGGAAAATCTTACATGATTAATTAAAATATAAATCATTAAACTAGTCATCTACTTACAACCTCTCTTAATCAAACCCTTAGGCCTAATATAGCATGAAACTAGCCTTGGACGCATAATAAGTGATAGGAATTGAAAGCTGAATTATAATTACATGCGGCTAATCAAAAAGAAGGAACCAAATGTTAGATATCAATCCACATCATTAAGCTTGTAAGCCCCTATTGTTAAAGCCATAATGCATACCATCATAAGTTAGTTGACGTAAAGGCCATGGCATACAATGATAAAAGAAGAATCGAATGAGTTGCAACAAACTTAGCATGGTAGCGAACATGCAAGCATATTCAATGCTTTCTATGCGCAAGCCTATAAGTAATGCAACAACATCATTCATTTAATTCAAATTATAAGTGTGAATAACCACTACAAAAGTAATCTTGACTTTAAACAACAAAATAGGGTAATTTGGTTTCAATTCCGCGAAAGTAAGCTATCTGAGGTTGGTGGAAACGACCAAATCTCACATGATTACCACTAAAATTGTTCAAATGATCATAATATGCTCATAACATATTACTCGTTACACTCATAACCCTCAGTCACTATTAATGGCTTAAACACTCGATTATCAAATCATCCAACAATTGCAAATTCAACTACAATTATAGTCCAAGGGCATTGTTTGCTAATATGGTACGATAGGTAATTAATTAGTTAAGTTTACATAATAATTTGGTTTAGTGACTTATTAGTTACTAAATAGGCAATAAGCAATAGTCACCACATAGTCGTATTTAAATTGTATTCTTTGACTAAAACATTTTATTTAAGTCCACAAGCTGTCCAGCATAGGTTTTTATGGCATTAGAGTAAAGGTGTGGATAATCCTTCACCTACTTCTTTTTGGTAATATACTTTTGTTAATTGTGCGACATATTAAGCATAAGATCACATTCGAGACCGACATGGGTACTCTATTTTTTTATTTATTTATTATACATTTAGTTAAGAATAATGCTAAAAGAATATATAGAATATATACATTCCTATTCATTTGTCCAAGCATCACGGCCTTTGGTGATCATGGCCCCAGGCCTTGGAACTATGAAGCCCACCTAACCTATTTGGCTCGATCAAATGGTACTAAAACCACCCGGGAAGCGGTATTGTATAGCCCCTTGTTTTACAGAAGTTATGTTAATCATTATTTCGACTTGATCCGATTCTCTTTCCATCGTTCCTTTTCCTTCCATACACGGAATAGGAAGAATCACATTCACCTGCAACCAACACCCTTCTTTATCTCATTCAATCTCTGACACAGACTAACAGCATGGTGGGTCCGTCTCAGGTTTGGACCAATAAACCAAGTCGAAGCGACGAGGTGTTGGACACAGAGGAGCAGCTAAAGGTTGCCGCTCAAATCCGAGCCCAGTTTGATTCTTTAGCTCCTAAACGACCCCTGAAGCCCAACCGAAGCGAACCCGATCATTGTCAACAAAACCTTAACCCTTCTGATTACGACCAAGACATTCCAGAACTCGACAAACTTCGATCTCTCCAGTCTCATTCCCAGGTAGTTCATACAAAAGCTTGTGTCTTTGGCTTTTATTGATGTTATTGTCTTATTTGTTCGTGTGCATATGTAGTTAGTATTTTCGGGAAATGGAAAAGTCGAAATCGTGCCTGATGAGTTCATAGAAACTCAGTATTACAAAGAGTTGGGCTCAATTGATAAACATCATCACACGGTAATTAAAATTTATTACCATATCATTTTTTATTTTAATTTCATTTTCTTGGTCAATTCTGAAGTCCATTCGATATATGTTTCCTTTTCTTTCCCTGCTTTTCGGAATGGGCATAGACTGGTAATGGATTTATAAGGGTAGCCAAAGATGAAACTGAAAATAAGTATGAGATTCAAATAACAAAAAGCCATGGAAATGAGGGTGACAAACCGGTTTCTAGGAGCAATCCTGCAACGAACGACTGGGTTCCTAGTGTCGACCATGATCAGGTATTGAATAAGAAATTCTTAACAGAAATTTCTTCCCCCACTCCCCTTCCCCTCCTCCAACTTTATCATAGGTTTTTTCAATAGGTATTTCTTAATTCTATGTGGCTGAGTTTATGATTTTATTTATTTATTTTTTTCTAAGGTTTTTATGTCCTCCAAGCCTAATAGAAGCGAAAGCTCTTAGGTCTCCAGGGCAGATCGAGGCGTGAGGGGGAAGAGAGAGAGAGGGTGCGTGTCAGAGACAGACTTTGGAGCAACTGTTTAATTCATAATAATGTTAGATGGATAAGCATAAGCATAAGACTTATGATAAAGCTTAAAGAGTATTGGTGTACCTTACTTATTATTATTATTATTATCCGAGGATCAACTTTAGCTTCTACATTGTTCTCTTTTTCTTTCCCAGGAAAGGTTCACAGTGTCCCGAGATACTTCTAGGAGTATTGGATGCACTTAGGATAATGAAAAAATAGAAGTGTATATCCCAACTTTTATTTATCAATTTTATGTTTTCATGACATGTTTTTTTTTTTAATATTCAAGAATTAAAAATGTATAGTTTTTTTACTTTCTTTTTTTTTTTCATATATAATACTCGGTAGATACCAATATCTTTACAATCTAATGGTATCAACCTCGATTTCTCAAATAAGAAGTGTCAGGTTTGAATTTCTGATTCTTACATAAATTGAATCATAATGTCTATTTTATGTCAAATTAGGTCTCAAATATGAAATTAAAGTTTTGTTATGCGGAAGAGTTAAAACAAAGGAAATTTGGAATTTTTATCAATTCCCATCATCAATTCAACACGGTAGAAGAATTTAGATGCACTTACATACTTTGGTTGCCTATGGGTTTAGTCTGTGAAAGGGATTGACAAGGAATGAGCATAGTTCCACATGCCCCAACGGGGAGAGATATTGTCATAGCATCTTTATAGTGCAATGCGACCGATCCATGGAAAGCTAAATAAAATTGAAACAACTGAGTTAGGCCAATTCTATGGACTTTTTTCTGTTCATCATTATCAGCATCATCATCTTTCAACTCAAAAGTGGTGGGAATCATTATCAACACTCAAAAAAGAGTTTTGTATTCTTCAAACTGCTTAGCCAAACTGTGTCTCTCCCACAAGGGCCACAATGAATGTCATTTTGTCATACGTCGCTATCTTTTTGCTCATATATTCCTTACGGCTTGGACGCGCCTATTATGTGGACAAAATCATGTGATACGATTCGTATAATTAAACCGACATACAAGTAGCCACGCGACTAAGCATTTAGAAGGAGAGACAAATTAACCTTCACTTTTGAAATTTTTGTTTTTTCTTGATTAGGTCTATCCGCTTAAATGAAGCTCGATATAATTAAGGAAAGTTATGAAATTTTTTTAATTTTTTTGAGAAATTATTAAGAGCCCAACTGAATTTGCAAAAGAGGGGATTAGAGCCTATTGGGTGAGCAAGCTTTGCTTAAAACCATTCATCTATGATTTTCCAAAATTAACTTTTAAAGAAGTAAACCAAGGAAAGCATAAGATTTGATTATCCTATTATACCTTAAAGGCTACCACTTTTAGGCTTTCAATACTTAATGGGATTTAATTAAAATATTTTTTATATATTTATTTACAAATGTGTACATTAAGCCTGGTTATGAATAAGCAATACTTTTTAGTTTTCTATGTTTTGATTTAATTTAACAAGTTGTCTAATTAAGTATTTGAATTTAAGTTGGTTTAGGGAGTCAGTTTAGAATTAATGAATTAAAGGATCATTAATCATACATCTAAGCCCTTATGTCATAAATTCTTTTATCATAATCTTATTATTATTGGGTCATTATCTTAATTAATAAATTATAATTCATTTAGAAATCTTATTGCTGTATTATGGTTAGCATGGTATTTCTCTATACTCTTTTCAAATTTTTATTACATAAACCTTTACTAATAAGCCTATCCATATTTGGTTGTCAGAAAGGGTAAAATAAGTAAAATATGTATAGAAACATATCATCAGTTAAATCTAAATTTTACCTATATAAACAAGTTGTCAATTAATCTCATACTCAATAAATAAGTTTCAAACTACATTTCATAGCTACTTCATCATTCCTGTCATAAGAAACTCATATATAAGGAAACTTGATAATTTAAACTTTAACATTTATCCTATACATGATCTATCATCAATGACATGGTATTTCTTTAAATTTCCAACATGTCTCTAAAATTATAATGCCGTATGCAACTAGTCATATATCACCATAAATATGCAAATTTCACATACAATTGCTATTTCACCAATCGTACCTTTATATAGCATTTAATCACCCTATTATCATCAATTATCCATATAATCACTCATTTCACTTTTTCATATCTCCAAATTCATAATTGATATTAGATAATTAATTTCTTCAATGCTCCATATCCATATAGACTCTCGGTTAATTTTAACTATTAATCACAAAAGACCTAAATTTTCACATAATAGGTCATATGCCTAATTTAATTCCTCATTCACATGACTTATTAACGAATCATTAAATCATCATTTCATATTATCGAAAACAACCTACAGTCCATTTATAGCAATCAAAACTCCCCAATTCACTAATTAAACTAATTATAGTTCAAATTGACAACTTCTCTATTCTTTACATAAGGGGTTATCTTTCCTCAAATTTTTATGTTATAATATACCAAAAACCAACTTCAATTTGGCCATTAAACTATCCCATTCAAATTAAGTTTTTCTCGTAATTTCCACAATTTAACACAGGTTGTCATATAAAACCATCATTACTTATCCAATCACTTATACCAATTTTATTAATCCATGTCCTTATGATCCACCACCTAAATGTTCAATTTCTCATTAATAACCAAAATTTCCATATTTAAAACATCATTTCCTCCCCTTAATCGAAACAAGCCACACACACCTGCACCTAAATCTAGGGCTGTGCAAAAAAACTGACCGAACCATGAACGGAACAAGTCCAGACCGAATCGAACCGAAATTTTGGTTCTTTTTTTTAAACGGTTCGATTCGCGATTCGTTTCGATAAAGAGCAAACAGTTCGCGATTCGGTTCGAAACCATGACCCTAACCGTATGGTTCGAATCGAACCAAACCATTTTTATATATTAAAAAATTAAACATATTATTTTTACTCTTAATTGTTTTATTAATGATACATATCTAAGTATACAAATATTAATTGTTTTTAAAATTTGTAAAAAATTATTTGTTTTTAAAATTTATGACTTAGATATATATTATTTATTAGAATAAAATTAGATTTTTTATATTTTTAATTATTATGTTTCTATAAATAAGATAGATTTTAGATTTTAGCATTTAGTATTCTAACTCCTACATATTCTTTTCCATTTCTTACTAATTAATCTACTTCTATTATTTATACTTATTGAATTTATATAATTGGTAATATGTTACTTAGAAGTATAAACGAATAAATTTTATGTCTTATATTGGAATAAAGTCTAGTATACCATTATAGTTCAAGATAATTAAAAAAAATGAGATTTGTCACAATTATACTTTTATAATGAATGAAATCCCTTCCTTTCTTATAAGTTTTTTATATTTATTTGGTAAATGATTAATTCAAAATATTGTTATTTATATTTGCATTAATAATAAGAAATATATAATTGAAGTTTTTCGATAGAATATAATTCTTATTTTATGAATAAAAATGGTTCAACAGCAAATCGAACTTTTTTTTCCTGTTCGAAAAAATTACGAACCGAACGTATGGTTGGTTCAAATTTAAAAGAAAAATCGAACTGTAAAATATGTTATGGTTCGATTCGAGGTGCAAACCAAAACCGAATCGTACCATACACCCCTATTTAAATCATCTTTTGACCAATTTTCAACTTCTAATTACCAACCAATTGCATAATTGATCCAACATCCTTCTATCCATCAATAATTTATGTATATAACAACTCATAGACAATTCCATCAAGAAAGCATGAATTTCTAAAAGCTCCTATAACACTTTCCCAAGTCTACAAACCAGTAAAACTCAATCCTAGCAAACCATATCAACTAATACAAATTTCAACACTATTAGCTAATTTAGTAGCTTGTCTCACTTTATTGCACCCTTCTTTTAGTCCAGCTATAACTCCAAAAGAATACTTCTAAATCCTTTAAAAATTTGATATTTAACTACCAAAAACATATATACAAGTACCTAAGTCAATTTTACATTTAAATAGTCATAAAAGTCCCAATAGAACCCTTAAATCCATGGTCTTATATTATTACCAATTTGGTTGAACTTGAGAATCTTCCTCCTCTTCTAATATTCCTTCATTTTGTACATTTCCCAATGAAACACATAGATTGAAAGCAAATAATGCTAGTCTTAAATTAATATAGCTTAATTTATACTAATATAGTTATTGCAAATGCCTAATCACTGGTAGAGTTTTCCTCTTCTTGAGTAGAAGAATGGTACTGATGCACCGTAGACCTGCAAACACAAAAACTTGGTTAGTTGTGCACCGAGGTGTTGCTTGACACGGAAACTTCAATGCTTAAATGAGTTGTGGGTTCTTTAGGGTGGTAGCATTAACAATTGCCAAGGGGAGACCATGAGATATTTTCTTTACACATGGCAGATTCCCCTAAGGTCATTAGGTAGCCTAATCCATAGAGCACAATAGTGTCAGGTGCAAAATGCGATCGTGTTAAGACTAAGGCACAGATATGTAGAGTACAAAATGTGGCTGGATGGGTATAGATTGCCACGAAGATACATATGTAAGATTGTTATGGCCCCCCTTTGAGGTTAGAGGTTGCAACTAGTTCAACCTCATCGCAGCCGGCCTTCATTTGAGGAGTTGCAAATGAGGTCAAGGGATTTTTACTCGAGCGAGCTGAGGTTGCCTTGGAGACGCTAAGTCCGTGCAAGGCCTTCATGAAATGGGTTCCAAGAGTTGTTGGTAGGTCTGAGGCTTCAGCCCAATAGGTCGTAGTAAAACATCCTCTATCAACACTTGCCCCCCACACTCTCGTTGCAGAAGATTAAGGGGAGCGATTGTAGTCGTGTTATCTTCACTAGGCTGAGGTGTTAGGATTGTTTTTTACCATTCGATCTACATCCTTAAGGAGTTCGGGAGTTTGAGCTGCATCCTAGGAAGGTTGGGAAATTGAGTTACATCCTCAAGGAGTTTGGGAGTCTGAGTTGCCCTTTAGTTAGGATCAAAGTTTAAGTTGTATCCTTAGGGAGGTCGGGAATGTTGTTATGGGGCATCAAACTCTGTATTCTGAGGTCATGAGATCTAACTAGTAAGGCATGGAATCGAAGAGTTTTAAGTTTGAAAAGACGTGCATGTGCCTGTCGTGTAATTTTTTTGACAGGGCATCCAATTGGTAAGATGTAACTGCTTGCAAAAAAATGCACACTAACCTTTTGAAGGGTTACTTCACTTGCCCATATAAAGGCATGTTGCATCCAAACTTCGATATTTTCTTTTCTCTCTCATTTCCGTCGCTCTTGTGCTTTTCTCAAAAGGGCTCTTTTTTGTCTTCTTGTACCCATTTTTCTCGTATCATATTATTTGAATGATAATGGTTGGTTGATAGTTAGAATATACTCTATTCAATTCAAGAGGAGTTGTGATTGTCTTGCTTTTTAATCTATTGAAATCCTCATGAATTTGGAACTTATTTGAAAATTTGTTGATTTTAGTTCAAATGTGCTAAAGCAAAGGGATTAATGAAGATGTGAAGGGGAAAAAGAACTAGAACAGCAAATAAAGCTATATTGAGAACAATCATGGATGTGATTCCATGCCTACACCTACGATCAAGATGACATCTTCTTCAAAGTGGCAACCAAGACGTGAACCATGCCAAGGACTGCACCCACGAATGGATCCCTACACCCACTAAAAATCTTTTTTTTTTTTCAAATTTGTCACATTAGCATGACACTCACAATTTATAGCTTTTGTTTTACAACTTACATACCTTTTGATATTTTGACAATTAACACAATATAAAAACACTTACAATTTTAGACATTTTTTATCATAATTAACTTGAGAAAGAATTCTAATGAGAAAAAGTTAATTCGCTGCTAAGGTTTGAAGCCTTTGGATCAATTTAAGAGCCAATTTGAGTTCAATTGCAAGGATCTATGTGCTCCATAGGTGTTTTCTGTCATAATTCTTCATTATTTCTCTGAATTCATACTTAACTTGATAAATCTTATAGAAAAATAATTGAATTTTTCTTAGATTTTGTGGATCTAAATCTGATTCATGTGATTTTACTTGTGCCTTTTATTGAAGTATTGTTGAATCCTTGAAATTAATAGCTTAACTTGTGTTTTCTTGAATTTATATGTGTGCACCGTATGAATTCATGTCTGATTTTAATTGAATAGATAAAGAAAACATTCCTTTGAATAGATCTAAGCTATTAATGAGGATTTTTCATAACATCTAGAAGAGTGGTGAAATCCTTCTACCACTTGATTGATTTTCATGAGATGTGATTGTTAATGAAAGGATCATTTATCTTAATGCAAATCTAAATTGCTAATGGCTAGAAAGAGATTGTATTGTTAAACTTAAGTTTAGAAGTTAGTGATCTCAAGAGAGATATTGACATATCTTAATAAATCCGATAGTTCAAGATTTTCAACAATGATCTTATGGTGATTATGTAAACCCCAAAATTTTATAATCGGTTTAGCTTAAACCCTAATTGGAAAGTCAAACGGAAATCATAAAGTCAACAAAACCCTAGTTAGACGTAAAGTTTTAAGTCCGGCAATCCCGTATTAGCAACCCTAAGAAATTAAGTAAGAGATTAGTATGTAGAATAGTTCGTAATTACATAAGAAAGCTTAAAAAGATTAGATTAGTAAAGCCGCGGATCATTTTGAACTAGAACGGATACAGTTCTTGACAAATGTGTCTGGGGCTCGGAATAGTAAAAATATTCTGGATATACCATTAGACTTGTAAAAATATAAGGTTTTCAAAAATATCAGTTTTATAATTTTCCGGTAAGTAAAAATAACAGATATCTCAATTATACGCACATTTTCTTACTACCGGTACTTTATTAGTCATATCTACTTTACATTACACTATTCATTACTATTCTATACTATTTATTTACCTCTACTTTTTTGAACATCTACTCTTACAACACTATACACTTATTATCTTTACTTTTTACCTTTCATATAACTTTATTTCACATCCACCTTACTTAATATTACATTTAATCAGCAAAAATATACATAAAACTCTCCTCTCTCTCTCCCATGTAAGTGGCCGGTGCCCCCTTGTCTCTCACTCCCTCATTTTTCGTTTTATTTTTCCTTTATTTAAATCACACAAAACTTCACTCCTCATTTCTTATAAATACCCCCCTCTTTTTCACTTCTTTCAGACAATTACTACCCACAAATTTACTACCAAAACTCTCCAAATTTTCCTCTTAACGCTCTCTCCATCTACACTTTCGAAACTCTCTCAAAAACACTCTCAAACCATCTTCCACATACACAAAACCCATTCACACATAGTACTCCAAAAACCCTCTTTAGGTAAACTTTCTTTAAAAATTTCTTCTTCCCATGTCATGTAACTTTACATGATCATGGTGTGAGTTTCCAAAAAAACTAAATGTTATGGAAGCTACACTATGTTCATGTATTGTTCTTGTTCATGAAAATCTATTTATTTATTTATGTTGTTACTTTACGTTATTCACATTATTATTGTTATTACACCTAACTAAGTATTATTATGTATCTACATATATATATATATATAAAATATATTAGAGCATATAAGTTCATTTGTAATTTATTTACTTTCATGCAAAGTAATTTATTTATTTCTTTCTTCGCAATTTATTTATTTCATGTTGATTTAAGACCAATATCTAGCCTTAGACTTATCCTCATCAAGTCAAAACAATTTTCTTTTTTTTTTTTTTCTTTCCTTTTGGGACTAGTCTATTTCTTAGTTCTGGAGCCTTGAAAAAGTTAAGACTCCCAATACTTGACTTTATTTATTATTTATGTTATTTTTGCTTGTTATTATTATTTCTTATAATCATGCCCGTTAAGATTGTTGTCCAAATCTTTAAAGCTCCAATTATACTTTGACAAAAAGGAGATTTTATCATCTAAGGATGGTTTTATATGAAATGTAGAATCTATGGTTTAAAAGTAAATTTATTCTTTTCCAAGCTTTAGGAAGAACTCACTACAATTTTAAAAGCTACTTTTGTTTTGAAAAGCTTTTTAAATCATTTCTATATTACTTTGGCTTTCCTAAAAGAAGATGACTTTTGGTACTAAAATATTTTTCCATAAAAACATAATATAAAAAATCCCATAAAAAGGGAATGAGAGTTTTTCAAACCAAAAGATTTTCAAATAAATGATCAAAGAAAACAAATAGGGAAAGTAGCAACAATGTTGCGAATATAGAAAAGAAGAAATTTATTTTATCAAAAAGTCATTTACGAAGATAGTAAGATAAACATAAAGTAATTCTTTGAAAACAAAGGAATCAAAATATTCATTTTAAAGGATTTACAAAATAGATTTCTTGCAAAGTATAGTTGTTTACACTCTTAACTAACATTGTTTTACTTAAGAAATTTGGTTGGACAACAAACACTTGAGCATGGACAAAATATGAGCTATGTATTTATGAAAAAAGAATTTTTCAACTATATAGATAACTAAGTATTTATCAAAGCAATTTTTGGATGGTTTAATGTTTGAAACAAATTGCTTTTAGGATGGGAAAATTCGTGGTGAATCTAATTGCCACCGTTTCGGAACCTAAATGATCTAGTTTGATGAAAATAGTTTTAGAAATGGATAGATCTTTTCGAGTAGGTAGAAATCGGTATATTATATGCGCAATTTCGAGTTAAAATGACCAAGTTAAAATGACCAAGTTATGACCATTTTAAATTGGAATCATCTCTTATACGAACTTTGACGTTCTTATGATATAGTTTTGTCAAATCTCAAGAAAGTTATCAAGAAATACTCATTTTTGGTATTTTCCTTGACTAGGTGATTCCAAAAAAGAATACTCATACCCCGAAAATTATTCAACTGAGTGGATTGTTTGAGCGACTCATCCATTTAGAAGAAGTGTTGACATGACATCGTGAGTTTATTTTCTTAAGTGCTTTACATGATTGTGCTTGTAGTTTAGTCGCATTAGAATTAAGAAAAGAGAAATTGATATGTATGTGAAAATTGTTGGAAGGATTCTAAAAATATCAAGGCTGGAATTGATTGTGAGTAACTGTTTGATTTAGTATAGCACTTGATATGTATGAAATTCTATGATCACCTTAAATTTGATAATAATGATACTATGATATCTTAAATAAATTGATTCATGCATATCACGAAGTGAGTCACATTGCATGGGGTTATTATCCTTGGGTGAAAGATAGTAGCATGGTCAAAAGCAATACTTGGCGGTTATGATCGAAAGCGATTACTTGACGACATGGAATCAAGCTAATGCTTGGCGGAAAGTCCAGAAGCATGGCTCAACCTAAGTAGACTTAATATGCTTGGCGGTATTAATCGAAAGCACAATCTAATTAAAACTACTCATTTTGAGATTACTCATCACCAAACCCTGAATGGAAGGCGTAAATTCATTCAACATATAGTTTCCGGAAAACTATATGCCTTGTTTGCCCACGTGTATATTGCATTTCACTTGATTATTTAAATAACTTGTTTGAATCTTTCTACACAAGAAGCTTACTTATGGAAATAATTCTCACTAAGCCTATTAGCTTATACCCCTATAGATATCTTTTGCAGTTTACCTATTTTGATTGAGGCCATGTGGACCCTGCAATAAGGTATTTTCCTTTTGGTTAAAGAATTCCTTTAAATGAAGTTTAGCGTTAGATAAGATGAACATTTCTTAGAAAATCTCTTGTAATAGATTTATAGCTTTTGGCAGGAGAATGCCCCTAAAGACTTGTAAGACTATCGTTTTGAATGACATGAATATTATGAATCCTTTTCTCTTTTTTATTGTATATTCTTAAGCTTCATAATTCCATGTATGGTCCTCTAAATTTCTGAGAGCACACCTTACACTTAATATCGAAGCTTCTGGGAATGACTAAGGTTATCATACTTAAGCTTTAATATTAAGTGTAGTGGACTATTACATTTAGGGTACTCTTTGGGGCGTGACAATTTAAGTTGGTATCAGAGCATGGTTAAGAATCTAGAAATCATAATTATAGAATTAGACTTAAGAAGAAACAAGTTAGAATAGAAATGAGAAAGACCTAGATAAGATGGAATTAAGTTTTCTAACTTCTCTCTCTTTTGCATAGATTACCTTAGACAAAGCCCGTCTACAGGCTAAAAATTTCAGGAAAGGACCCTTTGAAGCCATGGAGAATTACCGTCTGAGACTTAGGGTATTGTGTGAAGAGTTTGCTTTGGCTGGATAACCTAAGACCATCCGAAAATGTTTTTATATGGAAGAGGGGATTGTTGACTTCAGAGTGGAAAGAAGTAGTGCAGACCATCCATAACTGTCCCATAGGGAAGAAATTGTCCGAGATAGAAATGATCTATGCCGTAGAACGGATCGTCGCGATAGCCAAGGACCGACCAATGCTAAAGGAAGCTACGTTTGTCCTTAGGGATGATGGAAACCGAATTTTCCTCGACTTTCGAACTTGGACACTAATTGGACCAGTATTCGTGAACGCACACGACGATTTAACGGATCACCTAGAATGGATGAAAGCTGATCTCAACAAAGCTTTCCATTAGCATGGAGTTTACCAAGAAGTTCTGCGACCACCAATGGAAGTATCCACCCAACCACTAACCTTCACAAGAATACAGCAAAGAAGAAATGAAGTTCTACGCCTAAGTAGGAATGGAATAGTAATAAGAGAAAGGTGATGACAAAGCAAGTGAAGAGTCTAAGGAAGAATCTGATAAAGATCCGAACGAAGACTAAGAAGGAAAAACAGAACAAAAAGTAGGAAACCAGACCACTTCTGGAATCGATGAACCCTGGAATAGCGAGGAAGCAGGAATCATCCGCTATCTAGAAGAGCAGCAGGCCCGGAGGAGACAGAAGGCAAACCAACCATGGACGTAGATGGCACCCCACCAACAAAAAATGAGAGCGATAACATAGAAGCTGGGGAGAATGTTACTTGGAGAACCATTCATGATATAGTGCTGGATCTGGCTGAAGCAGAACTAGCTAACATACATGAAAGGTCGAGGGAAGCAGCCAGAAAGAGGAAGAAATATTTTCGACAATTTATGAGGAAAAGAAACCCAGGGTCATCCAGCAGAAACCCTAGAGATGCGACTAAAGAATGAAGGAAGGAAGGAGGAAACCGAGCATATCCCTTTTGGTCCAGCTCAAATTTTGTAATTGAAGACTAGATCAACAATCCTAGTCTATCTTTTATGTTTTCGGAAGGGTGTTTCGTTTTTCTTTATGATTGTTGTGATTGACCTTGCTACTATTTCCATGTAAGGGTCTTGCACCTGCTGTGTTATTTTCTAATAAACTTATGCTTTACTTATGATCTCAAAATTTACTTTGATTTAAATTTATTTCTTATTTCAGTAGCTATTTATGCAAGTAAGTTTCCGTGATCTCTGTAAAATTTTTCGCCAAAGATTTAACTAAGATATCAAAATAATAAACCTAACTTAGAAAATTTTAAAACAGCCGAAGTAGAAGAGGACGCAAGTCGGAGCAAAGTGCCTCCAATCAACCGAAAATTGGAGCAGAACAACCTGCCCCACAAGCAGCCGCTGCACCGCAAGTAGACTTGCATGCTACAATAGGACACCTAACCCAAATACTAGAAGCAATTAGGCAGAACATGCTTGCACTTGCACCTGTACTAGAACCCGCACCAGTACCAGCACCAACATCTGTACCAACTCCTCCGCAACAACAAGTGTCAACTGAAGCATCTGTACAAAGAAGCATGCACTCCCAAAATGCACCGTTACCTCCACCCCCACCGCTAAGGCTGTACAAGATCTTGTTGCCTGATTTTATCTGAAGTGACCGATATTTTGATGGAGCTTACGATAAGCCAAACGAGGCTAAGGATTGGCTTGCTCAAATCGAAAGGTCTTTTGATGCATATGAGGTCCTGCATTACCTACACAACCAGTATGGGACATACATGCTTTGTCTGAATGCTAGAATATGGTGGGAATCAAAGAAAAGAGAGCTAATGACCTCAATCACTTGGGAAATGTTCAGATATGAGTTCTTAGAATATTATTTTCCAGGGAGCTTGCGAGTGAGGTATAGTGCGGACTTCTTACAAATTGCTCAGAAAAGAAGGACTATTGAGTAGTACGAGACTGAGTTTAGTAGATTGCTGCAATATGCCCCCGACTCCTACAAGTACAGCAAGGAATTGAAAAGATAATTCTTCTTAGGAGGATTGGACGAGAATCTGAGAATGAGGTTGGAAGAATTTGACATCAGAAGTTACCGATAATTGGTAGAAAGATCTCGAATTGTAGAAGGAGCAAGGAAAAGGAGGGAAAGAATACAAGAAAAGAAAGCGCAATTTTTAGGAAAAAGTTCTATGGTGGATCCAGTTCTACACCCCCACAAAAGAGATTCAAGTTCTCCAACAACTATAGGAGCAATGATAACAGTGGGAGGTTCATACTTAAAAACATCAATTACTGGAAGTGCAATGAAGCACACTACCCTAAAAAGTGTCCTCAGTTGTTTGGGAAGTGCTTTTTCTGTGGAGACGTAGACCATAAGATGTCAAAATGTTCAAAGAAGGCAAGCAATACTTGTTATATCTGCAAGCAAGGAGGGCATTTCGCCAATGAATGTCCACAAAGGATGTAAATCCCCGAAGTTTTTTAATCAATTAAGCTTAAACCCTAATTAGAAGGTTAACCGGAAATCTTAAAGTCAACAAAACCCTAGTCAGATGTAACCGTTCAAATCCAGCAATTCCGTTTAAGCAACCTAAGAAAGTAAGTAAGAGATTAGTATGTAGAATAGTTCGTAATAACATGAGAAAGCTTAAAAGTATCAGATTAGTTAAACCGCGATTCGTTTTGAGCACGATCAGACACAGTTTTCGAAAAGTGTCTCGAGGCTTAGAATGGTAAAAATATTTCAGATATATCGTTAGACTCGTAAAAATATAAGGTTTTTAAAAATATCATTTCAAAATTTTTGGTAACTAAAAATATTATATATCTTAATTATACGCGTATTTTTTACTATGGTACTTAAATTGTCATGTATACTTTACATTACACTATTTATTACTATTCTACACTATTTATCTAGCTCTACTTTTTCTTACAACCTACTCTTACAACCATACCTCTATTTTTTACAATTTTCATTTTCAATACAACTTCACATATTTCATATCTTACTTTTATTAACAAAAATAAAAAAAAATAAAAAAATTCTCTTCCTCTCTTACACTCAGTTTGCGTCGCCCCCTTTCTTTTCTCTCTATTTGTTTTTTTTTTATTTATTTAATTAACACAAATTTTCTCCACATTTTCCTATAAATACCATCTCTTCTTCCATTTCCTTCACACCTTTCATTCACTAAAATTACTCTCTCAAAATCTCACCATAAACTCTTTCAAGACTTCTCTAGTTTCTAATTCTTTATAGGTAATAGTTTTAGCTTTCTAATTGTTATTTACTTAGTATGAGCTTAGTGTGTTTTCTAAACCATGAAAGTTAAGAAAGCAACAATATGTTCATACTTTAATTTTGTTCATGAATTTTTTTCTTATGTTGCTTTCATATATATTTAACTAAATATATCTATGTAGCTATATATATATATATATATATCTTTTAGAGCATATAAGCTTTTTGTTATTGCAATTTATTTACTTTCCTTACAATTTATTTACTTTTAATGTTATTTTAAGACTATCTTTCTAGTCTTAGACTTGTCTCATCAAGTCAAACAATTTTCTTTTTCTTTTGGACTAGTTATTCTTAGTCTTGGGATACCTTGATGAAGCTAAAGTTCCAATACTTGATATATTTCTTTACTAGCTTATTTATTTAATTATTATATATTTCTTATGTTTTCATAATTTTATGTTTCATATTCATGATCATGCATGAACATATTGATTCTGTCTCGATAAATAAAAGAGGAAAAAGTTTTCTTAAAATAGAAGTTCTTCTCTAAAAATAAAAGTAGTTATGAATGAAGTAATTTTTCATAAAAACTTAGGAATATATCTTAACAAACTTTTTCTAGAAATCTAGAGGAATTCATTATAAATTTTAAGAACATGGGATTTTAAACAATACATACGTACACTTTACAAAGTCATAAGATGGAAAGAAATTCTTGATTAAACAAAAGTTTTACTAAACTTCATTTTTATCAATACTAATTTGATAAATATCAAGAAATTTCCTTTATAAAAGTAGAATGATCTTAAGAAATAAGAAAATTATTTCTATAAATATAGAATTATTACTACTTTCAAAAAGTATTAGAAACTAAGCTTAGAAAATAAAATCATTCTTTAGAAATTTAAAAAGACTAAGGAAATGAAATTAAAGAAAAGAAAAATACTCATTTAAAATAACTTGAGATATTTTCTAGCAAGATAAAAGGAAATTTTAAGTTTCATTTTTCAAAATCTTTAGAAAACTTTACTTTTACCAAAAATTCATGGTTGAGACAACTTCATTAAACTCATACATTTGATATGAGTCAATAAATATATGTAAATACAATTCAAAGATTTTACAAACTATTATAATATTGATCTCTTTGCTATGAGCTTTTGTAAAAAAAAAAAGAACACAAGTTTTTTGAAATTCGTAGTGAATCTGATCACCACTATTTCAGAACTCAAATGACTTAGTTTGATGAAAATGGTTTTAGAAATAGATAGATCTTTTTTAGTAGGTAGAAAACGATATATAATATGCGAAATTCCGAGTTAAAATGAGCAAGTTTGACATTTTAAGTTGGAAATTCCTTCAATCCGATTTTACAACGAATTCAAGATAGATTTAGAATCTTCAAAAAATAGAAATTCTATAAAAGACTCATTTTGGGTATTTCATCTTGTTTAGGTGAAGAAGGAACTGATATCGCATTCCCGGAAGATTACTTCGACTAGGAACGATTGTCATGGAGTGAGTTAATCCCTTACTAGTTACATTTTCTTATTTGTGCTTGTAAGTAGTAGCACTAGAAAATAAGGAAAAGATCAAATGAACAAATGTTGTGTGATTTGGATTCATGATTGATTGAATAAAAGATAAAAATATCGAAAGAGGAATTGATGAATAATTTATGTTTTCTTTTAATGATATGATGAATATTGTTTTGATCACCTTTAACTTGAACTCAACATTAATTGAATAAACCTATATTGAAAATAATTCATGCATATCATATTTGTGAGTCATATTTATGTTCACTACTATTCTTCGTGTGGGGAAACGAGAAGTTGTAGTGGTGGCTAGTAGGAGCTAGAAAGTCTATATGGGCAAGTAGGAGCCGGTAAGTCTGCAAATATTAATGGTCGTATAGGCATGTAACCACCTAACCCTCAACATGGAGGGCGTAAAATCCATGCTACACATGGTTTCCAATTAATCGTGTGTATTTTGTTGCTCATGTGATTGATGCATTTTCATATGATTGTCTAAATACTTGTGTGTTTTATGGAAATATTATGTAGATGGGAGTTATCTCACTAAGCTAGTTTTACTTATACCCCTATAGCTTTTTGTTACAGTATGATTACTTGTGGTTGGCACCAAGGAGTCCCGTTTATCAGGTATGAGCCCAAGCTATTAGAAGTTTTTTAGAGAAATTTATATGTATCTAGTTTTGGACATAGACTTCTAAGAAAAATCTCTATAGTAGACTTATGTTATATCTATGTATATTTTGATGATGGCTTAGTTAAATGAGACTATTAGAACGAGGGAATGCCCCTAAGAAGTTGTACGAGACTATTATTCCAATGAATATTACATTTTATCTATATAATTTCTTGCATACTTTTATTATCTGCTTAAACATAATGCCCCTGTGAGTCTCTTACTATCTTGGAAGCACGCCTTGCATATGTTATCGAAGCTCCTGCATGACTAAGGTTGTCATTCATTAGCTTTAATATTATGTGCGGCGGACTGCCACGTTTAGGGTACCCTTCGTGGCGTGACAAAGGAGGAATGTTTTGACAAGATCTTCTGGAGGAGCTGTTCTTATAAGGACCGGGAATGGAAATGAAAGTAGAAGTGGAAGCAAGTCAGGATCCACTGCTTCAGGAATCAGAGTTTACAACCTGGAAGGACAATGGATAAGTGAGGAGAGGGATGAAGAGGAAGGAGACTTGGCTGCCTTGAACTGCAGTGAAGACTACAACTGTGACTTGGGAACCAGTAAGCCTAGAACCTTCTCGTTGTTTATTCTTTTGTTTTAGCAATGCAAGAGATTAAAGTTTTATAAATAATGGATATGCGAATAAAAGTAATAATCCCCCTGTCAAGTACATAGGAAGCGTATAATTAGGAAGACAAAATGCTTTTGCTCTTTTGAGTATGGAGCAACACATTCTTTCGTTACACCTAGTCTAGATAAGAAGTATGTATACCAGTAACAACAACAACTTTCGATTTTTTTTAAAGATCAAAACCCCCACGGAAAGTGTTGCTAGAACCCAAGAAGTATTTAAGGAACGTCCAATAAAGATACAAGAATATCCATCGATTTGTGACTTCATAAGTGATGGAGCTAAGCAAATATCAAGTAATATTTGGTATGAGTTGGTCATCTCTAAAGCCACGATAGAATCGTCACATAAAGAGTGTAGAATTCGTAGACCAAGAAGGAAGGAAGATAACATTCATTATAGAATCCATGATTACAAGGAAAGAAGAGTTATATTTGTTCGAGTTGCTGGAGGAAGTTCCAAAGGAAATGGATAACTACCTGGATGACACAGAAGAAGATAAAAAGATACCTATCTTGGAAGATATCCCCGTTGTCAATAAGTTCTTGGATATTTTCTAGATGAATTGTCTGGATCATCTCCAAGGAAAGAGGTCGATTTCGAGGTTGAACTAATGGCCAATACGGAACTAATTTCTAAGATACTATATCAAATGGCCCAATGGAGTTAAAAGAGCTGGAGAAACAACTATAAGAACTTTTGGATCAAGGTTTTACACAACCAAGTGTGTCACCATGGAATGAACCAATTTGGGTTATAAAGAAAAAGGATGGATCCATAAGTTTATGCATTGATTATCGGGAGATGAACAAAGTCACAATCAAGAATAAGTACCCAATCCCAAGGATTGATGATCTCTATGACCAATTGCAAGAAGCAAACGTATTGATTTAAGGTCAAGATACCGCCAATTAAGGATCAAATCAAGGATGATTTAGAAAACTGCTTTTCGAACTCGTTATGGAAACTATGAGTTTCTAGTAATGACTTTTGGATTGTCCAGCGCGAACAGAGTATATGAGCCTTTATTAGATAAGTGTGTAATTGTCTTTATTGACAACATCTTAGTCTATTTAAAGACAAAGGAATTAAAAATGAGGAAAAGGAGATAACTAGAGTTAATCAAGGACTATGGTCTCAGGATCGATTATTGTCTTGGGAGATTTAAAACATCGTTGCAAATGCATTAAGCCATAAGGGTCATGGAGAAATTGTTGCCTTGCTCACAAATCAGAAGGAATTGATGAAAGGATTTGAGAAGCTGAGTATTGAAATTATGAGACAAAATGTAGAAGTGGAGATAATTAATCTAATATTGAAACCAACCTTGATAGAAAGAATTAAAGAAACTCAATGATGAGAAGATACAAAGGATAAAGAGGAAAATACAATAAGAAAAGTTTACTAATTTCATGATCGACGATTATGATGTCGTGAGAATGAAAGTACGACCTTGTGTACCTAAGGATAAGGAAACTATGAGCAAAACTCATAACTCAGTATATACAGTACATCCAGGAGGAACCAAAATGTATCAAGAACTTCAAGGATCATCATTAGTGGGATGGGATAAAACAAAGATATAGTCAATTCTGCGATTAAGTGCCTAATCTACCAACAAGAGAATATAGAGTACCAAAAGCCGATAGGATTGATAAAACCTTTGTTGATACTTGAATAGAAATGGGATCGAAATTTCCATGGATTTTGTTTGAGGATTACCAAAAGTACTAACCAAAAGCGATGCCGTCTGGGTCATGATTGACCAATTAACTAAGTTGGCTCACTTCATACCGATCAATATGACGTTTTCCATGGACAAGTTGGCAAAGCTTTAGGCAAGGGAAATAGTATGTTTTCATGATGTACCATCCATAACCATATCAAATCGAGACCTAAGATTTGTATCTAAGTATTGGACTAACCTACAAGAGAGTATGGTGACAAAGCTACATTTTGGTACATCATACCATCTTCAGACTGATGGATAACGGACAATTCGAGTTTAGAGACACGTCAAGAGCATGTGTCATGGAAGATGCATTATCCATTTGTCGCTAATTGAGTTTGCCTACAACAATAGCTATCATTCGACGATCCAGATGCCACCCTAAAAGGCACTGTATGGACTACGATGTCGATTACCTTTGTTTTAAGGATGATGTAAAGGAGCTTGTAATTGGACCTGAACTAGTACAAGATGCAATGGATAAAGTAAAAATAATTCGACAAAGGATGATGAAGGCATAAGATAGACAAAAGAGTTGAGCTGATCAGAAGATAAAGACTTTGGAAATTCAAATAGAAATCATGTAAAGATAAAGCTAATAAAGAGTATACATCGTGTGCACTCATAAGGAAATTTGAACCCACAATACATTGGACCTTTGAAGTGCTAAACCAAGTTGAAGATTTAGCTTAACATCTAGCCTTATCACCGAACCTGTTTGGAGTACATGACATGTTTCACGACATCTGACCTGGAACAAATTTTAGAGTTAGAACCAGTACTCATAAAGGAAAACCTCACCTATGAGGAACAAGGAAATCAAGTATGATAGAGAAATCATTTCCACGAAGAGGCAACATAGGAAGCCGAGAATGAGATACAACACAAGTACGTGATTTTTGTTTCTAGTGCAAATTTTCAAGTTTTGAGGACAAAAATTTCTTTAAGGGGGGTAGGTTGTAAACCCCCAAAGTTTTGTGATCGGTTTAGCTTAAACCCTAATTGGAAAGTCAAACGGAAACCTTAAAGTCAACAAAACCCTACTAGATGTAATGGTTTAAGTCCGACAATCTCGTATTAGCAACCGTAAGAAAGTAAGTAAGAGATTATTATGTAGAATAGTTCGTAATTACATAAGAAAGCTTAAAAAGATCAAATTAGTAAAGCCACGAATTGTTTTGAACCAGAACGGATACAGTTCTTGAAAAACGTATCTGGGGTTCGGAATTGTAAAAATATTTCGGATATACCATTAGACTCGTAAAAATATAAGGTTTTCAAAAATATCAGTTTTATAATTTTTCGGTAAGCAAAAATAATAGATATCGCAATTATACGCATATTTTCTTACTACCGGTACTTTATTAGTCATATCTAATTTACACTACACTATTCATAACTATTCTACACTATTCATTTATCTCTACTTTTTCTAACACCTACTCTTACAACACCATACACCTATTATCTTTACTTTTTATTTTTCCTATAACTTTATTTCACATCTACTTTACTTAATGTTAAATTTAATCAACAAAAATACAAATTAAACTCTCCTCTCTCTCTCTCCCCCCATGTAAGTGGCTGGTGCCCCCTTGTCTCTCCCTCCCTCATTTTTTGTTTTATTTTTCCTTTATTTAAATCACACAAAAATTCACTCCTCATTTCCTATAAATATCCTTCTCTTCTTTCACTTTTTTCACACAATTACTACCCACAAATTTACTACCAAAACTCTCTAAAATTTTCCTCTCAACACTCTCTCCATCTACACTCTCAAAACTCTCTCAAAAATACTCTCAAACCATCTTCCACATACACAAAATCCATTCACACATAATACTCCAAAAACCCTCTTTAGATAAACTTTCTTTAAAAATTTCTTCTTCCCATGTCATGTAACTTTACATGACCATGGTGTGAGTTTCCAAAAACTAAATGTTATGAAAGCCACACTATGTTCATGTATTGTTCTTGTTCATGAAAACCTATTTATTTATGTTGTTACTTTACTTTGTTCATATTATTATTGTTATTACATCTAACTAAGTATTATTATGTATCTACATATATATATATATATATATTCTTTAGAGCATATAAGCTCATTTGCAATTTATTTACTTTCATGCAAAGTAATTTATTTATTTTTTTCTTCGCAATTTATTTATTTCATGTTGTTTTAAGACTAGTCTTTAGTCTTAGACTTGTCCTCATCAAGTCAAAATAATTTTTTTCTTTTATTTTGTTTCTTTCTTTTTGGAACTAGTCTACTTCTTAGTCTCCGGAGTCTTGAAAAAGCTAAGACTCCTAATACTTGACTTTATTTATTATTTATGTTATTTTTGCTTGTTATTATTATTTCTCATAATCATGCCCATTAAGATTGTTGTCCAAATCTTTAAAGCTTTAATTATACTTTGACAAAAAGGAGATTTTATCACCTAATGATGGTTTTATTTGAAATGTAGAATCTATGATTTAAAAGTAAATTTATTCTTTTCCAAGCTTTATGAAGAACTCACTACAATTTTAAAAGCTACTTTTGTTTTGAAAAGCTTTTTAAATCATTTCTATATTACTTTGTCTTTCCTAAAAGAAGATGACTTTTGGTACTAAAATGTTTTTCCATAAAAACATAATATAAGGAAATCCCATAAAAAGGGAATAAGAGTTTTTCAAACCAAAAGATTTTCAAATAAATGGTCAAAGAAAACAAATAGGTAAAATAGAAATAATGTTGCGAATATAAAAAAGAAGAAATTTATTTTATCAAAAAGTCATTGAGGAAAATAGTAAGATAAACATAAAGTAATTCTTTGAAAATAAAGAAATCAAAATATTCATTTTTTAAAGGATTTACAAAATGGATTTCTTGTAAAGTATAGTTTTCTACACTCTTAACTAACATTGTTTTACTTAAGAAATTTGGTTGGACAACAAACACTTGAGCATGGATAAAATATGAGCTATGTATCTATGAAAAAGGAAAATTTTCAACTATATAGATAACTAAGTATTTATCGAAGTAATTTTTGGATGGTTTAATGTTTGAAACAAATTGCTTTTGGAATAGGAAAATTCGTGGCGAATATGATCGCCACTGTTTTGGAACATAAACGATCTAGTTTGGTGAAAATATTTTTAGAAATGGATAGATCTTTCTGAGTAGATAGAAATCGGTATATTATATGCGCAATTTCGAGTTAAAATGACCAAGTTATGGCCATTTTAAATTGAAATCATCTCTTATACGAACCTTGACATTCTTATGACATAGTTTTTTCAAATCTCAAGAAAGTTATTAAGAAATACTCATATTGGGTATTTTCCTTGGCTAGGTGATTCTAAGGAAGAATACTCATACCCCGAGGATTATTTCGACTGAGTGGATTCTTTGAGCGACTCATCCATTTAGAAGAAGTGTCGAAATGGCATTGTAAGTTTATTTTCTTAAAGTACTTTACTTGATTGTGCTTGTAGTTTAGTCGCATTAGAATTAAGAAAAGAGAAATTGATATGTATGTGAAAATTGTTGAAAGGATACTAAGAATATCGAAGCCGGAATTGATTGTAAATAATTGTTTGATTTAGTATAGCACTTAATATGTATGAAATTCTATGATCACCTTAAATTTGATAATAATGATGCTATGATATCTTAAATAAATTGATTCATGCATATCACGAAGTGAGCCACATTGCATGGGGTTATTATCCTTGGATGAAAAGGATAGTAGTATAGTCAAAAGCAACACTTGGCGGTTATGATCGAAACCGATTGCTTGGCGACATGGAATCAAACTGATACTTGGCGGAAAGTCCGGAAGCATGGCTCAACCCGAGTAGACTTAATATGCTTTGCGGTATTGATCGAAAGCATGATCTAATTAAAACTACTCGTTTTGAGGTTACTCATCACCAAACCTCGAATAGAGGGCGTAAATTCATTTAATATATAGTTTCCGAAAAACTATATGCCTTGTTTGCCCACGTGTATATTGCATTTCACTTGATTGTTTAAATAACTTGTTTGAATTTTTCTACACAAGAAGTTTACTTATGGAAATAATTCTCACTAAGCTTATTAACTTATACCCCTATAGATATCTTTTGCAATTTACCCATTTGTGGTTAAGGCACGTGGACCCTGCAGTCAGGTATTTTCCTTTTGGTTAAGGAATTCCTTTAAATGAAGTTTAGTGTTAGATAAGATGAAAATTTCTTAGAAAATCTCTTGTAATAGATTTATAGTTTTTGGCAAGGGAATGCCCCTAAAGACTTGTAAGACTATCGTTATGGATGACATGAATATTATGAATCCTCTTTTTTTAATTTGTTATTGTACATTCTTAAGCTTCATAATTTCATGTATGGTCCTCTAAATTTGTGAGAGCACACCTTACACTTAATATCGAAGCTTTTGGGAATGACTAAGGTTATCATACTTAAGTTTTAATATTAAGTATGGTGGACTGTTACGTTTAGGGTATCCCTTGGGGTGTGACAAATTCTTTATGAAATCACATAATAATGATTTTAGTGAAGGAAGATCTAAGTTATCTCTTGTAATATGAACTTTATCCCTTGTAAATTGGTATGAAATTTGTGTAAGAGTAGTTAGTTTTCTTTTAACCATGTTCACCACAACCTTATGAATCTTTAGGCTAGATAATAGATGAAAGTGAGTATGGTAAGTGCTAACAATCCTTTGGAATATGACTTAAATATTTCTATGCAAATTCGGTAAGTGCACTTGCTTGAAGTTGTGACTGAAGCTAGTCAGGACTTTTAGCTCTTATAAATTTTTATAACTCAGTTAGTCATCACTATACATCACCGTTGGTTTGATTGGTTGTTTTCATGACCATTTTTTCAAAGGGCCTCTCATGAGGGGCATTGGAGAATCCAAGGGGAGACCTGGTGGAGATGATTTTTCTATTAAGCCTACTCCCTCAGCTAAGGGAAGTGAGAGGACAATAGGAGAGGCGCATCCGGTGCCTACTTCTGCTAGAAGCTTAGGTAAGGGGGTTACTAAATAGGGTGCAGGTCCCAGTGGTGCTAGCGCCGATAATGAGTTTAAAGTCGCGATACAACCAATCACACCTAAATTAAATTCAAATCCCTATTATTTACTCCATGAGTAATCTTTAGGCATGTATACCTATCAAGTGTAATACAGATTTGAGCACAGGTGTCATTCCACTATGACCTATAACTATGAGTAATTACCCTATTTCCACTACCTAGCTAATATAATTTGAGTGATATAATATATCTCAATAATTAATTAACCCTAGTAAAATGAGTGTCACCTTTTAAGAATAATCAGTTACAAAAAACTACCCCTAATCTTGATTCACCACTAATCATAATTTTCAATATCTCTAATATAATGTCCAATTATTGATATGTTTATGTCCTTGAACTGCAAAAATCCATAATTTCATCAACAACTTTTTCAAGAAAATGGAATTCTAACCTTATATAAACTAAGGAAATGTCTTTTGTTATTAAGGACATACAAGATTACATTAAAAAATATGATTCCTTAAACAAGAATTCAATCTCTTACAGAAAGTTCATGTTATCTATGCTAGAATCACACACAAACTTCTCTATTCATGTAGGATATATCTCATCAATTGATCTTTCGACCTAATTAACAAGAATCATTTGTTGATGTAATATTAAATACATATTAAATCAAAAGAACAATAAACACACGAGAACAAATTCAATAATGCATAAACTTCCATTAATGAAATGATCAAGTCTTTAGATTAGGGCTAGGGTTTCTCAGCGCATGGGGTATAGAGATCTATTGTTCCATAGATAAGGATTTAGAAAGACAGAGTATAAAAAAATAGAGGGAAATCATGATGAAATCCCTTTTTGATCAACATGCTATAATCTTGTTTGAGTCTTGTGTTTCTCTACTCTAAAATATTTATTTTCCTCTCTAAGGTTCATAGGAATTGTAAAGAAGATCCCTCAAAATAACTAAAGGCGGCTATATATAGATAGGGCTAAAAATAGTTATGCACAACCATCTTGCACAGCTGGTGCTCGAGGTCATCCATGATGAAAACTCATGATTTCTCACTTAAATGACCTTGCACTGCCCCGATCATAGCTTGTGCAAAGAGCTCATGCAGGCCTCTGTTGAGCTTTTAACCATTTTCTCCTACTACATAAGCATTCTGCACAGCTTGTGTAGCTCCTTGTGTACAATTTAAGTTGCGTTCCGGTCATAATTTGCTTCCTACACCATTGTTCTTGTAACACCCTAACTTTAAGGCATTACAATCCACCACATATATCACTCTTCATAAAAACACGCCAAGGCTATAAAATACTAAATCCACCAATTATATCAAAATACATATCACCAATAACTCACATGAAAGGTTATTTTAAAACATCATATATTAAAATATACTCTCTTTGAAAAACATAAGCTGATATTAGCCAGAAACCACATATAAAAAAAAAAAAAAACATAATTCTAACAACAATCTCAAATAAAACTTTATGTAATCTTTAAACCTTCTTTCCTATTTCTACAATCCAAAATCTACTGGTCCTCAGCAGAAAAGTTGAGTCCATTATCACCATCTCCATGATCAACATATATGTCATATCCATATAAATCATAAATTATCTCATCTTCACCTGTACCTGAAAAATAAAGGAATGGGTGAAAACACCCAGTACGTCATACCACAAATAAATATGCATGAACATGCAACATATTAAAACTAATGCAGGAAACACAAGTTATTATCTTTGATTAGTCAAGCATACAACACAGTTTAGGACTAGTTGCAATTAATAGTAAACCTGGAGTAACTCATGACCCCAATAAAACAAGCTTATATATAAAATACTTTTATATACATATAATGATGTTGGGTACTCCCCACACATCATTGCGTACCACAATTAAGTTGCCATGACTCCTAATCTACCAAAATCATTTCTAAGTGCAACTCCACTCGAGATAACTCCACTCGAGACAACGACACACAAGGATCATCAGGTTGATAGCGTTAATATCACACTCTATGTAGTCTTTACTAACAGTAGCCAACACAAGCAGTAAACTTTTCAATTATAAGCCAAATAGTAATTAATTCAATTTACAATTCTAAACCTATACGCACATACAACAAGGAAGGTAAGATTGTACTTGAAACAACTTTAGGAGCAAGAATCCTAATTTCACCAAAAACACATGAACACATAATCGAAACTAATTCAAAACATGTTTCTATATGATTATAATCATCTAAAACCCTGATTTGAGAAGAACTATAAATCTAGGTTTGTACACATCTTTCTCCTTTTACTTGTAAAACCACAAAATCTCTAAACTCCATAAATTAGGGTTTCCTCCAATTCTCTAGGAACTCCCATCAAAAGATAAGGAAAATAAAAAAGGATTTCACTTTTAAAATCACAAAAAAATTGAGAAGAATCGCTTACTTATTCTTTGATTCTTGCTCCTCCTTGATCGATGAATACTAAATTCTTCAATAGACTTACGGTTTTTCTCCAAAACTCCCTTCAAAATCCAAAGGAAAACTTTAGGAAAAGATCATTCCTGTTAAATCTCTAAATAATTGGAGAGGATTCACTCACCTTGATCTTGATTCTTGGTCTCCCTTGACGCTAAGATTACCTATGGAGAGGTTTTAGAGAAAAATCTCTGGTTTGTAATGGTTTTAGTGCAAGAGGAAGCCTAGGTTATATATAGAAGACAAGGAATAACTCTTCATCTTTAATAACGTATCTTCATCTTTAATAACATATCTTCACCTTTAATAACGTCTTTTCATCTTTAATAACATCCCTTCATCTTTAATAACATCCCTTCATCTTTAATAATATGTCTGCCAAACGACAAAGTATTTAATTATATATTAGGGTAGACCATAAAACCCTCTTATTTTATATCAAATGACACATTTTCTCTTCATTATAAATCATTTATTTGTATATCAGAGTTCTACACAAGTGCCTTAGGTTGTGTAGAAAGTCATGTATGTTGAAATCTTCAATTTGTCTAATTCTTCACAAAAACCTCATGTAATTCATCCAAATGTCTTCATTAAACCCATTTATCTTCTTTTTACACCTAGAATTAACATTCTATCCAATAAGTATCATTTTCTTCAATAAATCACATAAAATTCATAGCAAATATCATCAAATAAATGCATATAATGAGGGTCTTCAAAGCATCGCAACTTCAAACTTTCATTGCTTCCACTCAAACCTACTATATTTATACTTAACATACCAAAATCAATATTTTAAATTACTCCAAGTAAATCAAACTTTACCCTCATTATTTAACATCAGCTTCCAAAGTCAAAAAGTAAATACAAAGTGAAATTGAGCAAAAGAGATACCCAGTTACACTTCAACCACCCACTTAAGAGTATATAATCCATTCAACCACTTCTTTAAGCATAACAATCCAAGGTGAAAGTATATTGCATCTATCTTTCCCCTTGATTTTCTTCTTTTATTTAATCTCTTCAAACTTTTCATTTTGTTCTTTTCTATTTTTAGTTATGTTGGTTTCTCTCAATATGAGTTTCGATGATAACAAAATGGATTAAGTGTTTACTAACAAATTTATTAAGTGTGCAGTGCTTAGATTTAAGAATGATCAAAGTTGGTTTATGAAATTGTTTTTTAAAAGAGATTCAACTCCGAAAGTATTTCAGAAAGTGTTTAGATAGTTTTTCAAAAACAAATATATAGTCATAAGGTAACTCAGAAGGTAAAATCGTTGGTTTACAAAACTTTCATAATGGCTAGAAGGTCAATCAGAGGGTAAACGTTACTATGAACGAGTTTCACAAACAAACTTCAAGAAATTGGATTTTCTATGATTTTTTATGGATTTGAAGACCCAACTCCAAAGTTGAGTGTATTAGGGTAATATATTCGATTATGTTCCACAAAGTTTGTTTAATTATCCTTGGGATTTAAGTTTTATCGGATTAAAGCTTATTCTTAGAGATTATGTTCAATAGAAAATTCAAGATCATATGTTCTAATTCAAGCTTCTTTGGACATATTCAAGATTCAGATCAAACATGAGAAGTTGATATTTTCTTTTAGGCTATGTCTTAACAAGATAATGAATTCAAAATCACGAAGTTTAAGGACAACAAGAAGATTTCAAAGTCACGAGCACTAAAAACAGCTAGAGGAGTTCAAAATCACAAGATTTATGAGCAATAAAGATATATGATATCAATCTTTTTTTCAAATTAAATGATATCAGAAAGCATCTATCATTTATCAAACGCATTTCAAGGGATTTTCATCGACAAACAAGATTATCTCTACAAAACTAGAATTTTCAAATTGAAAAAGATAATGAATAGTAAATATTGTCTTATCTTCAAGGGATACTGATACGGGATAATTTGAAAATGAAATTCAAATTTTTCAAGAATCATTCGCAGCAAGATACGATCATATTATTAAGGGATATAGATGAAAAATTTTAATTGAAGCATATCAGAGCAGGGGCACAAGAATCGGATAAAGATACTCATCAAAGTTCAACTTAATCATATATGTTAGAAGAAAAACCAAGAACAAAGCCTATCCTTTTGCAATCATTGAAGATATTTTTCTCCAGCAGAAGGTCAAGAAGAGGATAAGAAGGTTTTTGAAAAGTTAGGGGCTAATTATTCAAATTTTTCTTTCTAACCATTGAAGACTTACAATACTTATACCAAAGAAGAAAGAGAAACATATACGTGAATTTCAATACGAAAAATCATATACTCTAAGCAAAAAAAAAAATTTCTACAGCTAACTCTTGAGCAAAACTCTATCATTTACTTTGTCTTGTACTGAACCGAGAGGAAACTTTATTACTTTATTCCTTATTGTTTTAGTTCTCTTGTGAGAGATTGTAAAAAGACTGAATGTGACTTTCTTTCTCTGTAGATCAGTAAATAGCTTGAGTGAAGTTAGATAGGCTGAGTAGAGTGATTGAAGTTCATTGTATTTGAACAAGCTTATACTCTCATTTCTTGATTTGGTAATGGAACATACCGGTGTGGAATACCAAGTCTCTGGCTTGGAGCTAGAAGAGAAGACTGACGCTAGAGGAGAAACCTCTATAAATCGACTTTGCACTCTTCTCTACCTTATCTTTTAATTTCGTGCATGTTTGATTGTTTGCTTTAATTATTTTCTTCAATCAGAGAATATTTTGAAAGCTCAACTTTAAACTTTTGCTTAACCTAAGTGATTTTCTTTTACTCGAATTTTGTTTAACTTTACTTACAATTAAGTTTGTTGTCTTTAAGTGAATTTAAAAGCTATTTTAACTTGATTAACCAAGTGGTGTGAATTTTTTTAAATTTTGAAAAAGCGAAATTTTTATTAAACAACTAATTCACCCCTCCTCTTGGTTATTCTTTGGGGACCAACAAGTTAAGCTTCTTGACCCATGTAAAGAGTTTTCGGCCAGTAATCCCAAATTCATTGCCCAAATTAACAGACGTTATCCCCTCTAAAAGAGGTGTCCCTTAGACTTACTTACTCGAGTCTATAGGCTCATTTTTCTTTTGTTTTTTTTTTAAGTTAATGGTGGGGAACAAATCTCGCTCTTCTAAGAGACCAAAACCCACCCCATATCAACTGAATTTTTTTTTCCTCTGTTTTTTTTATATTGACTTTATGTAGTTAGTAGAGGGGTTAGGCATTCATTCTTCTGAAGGATCAAACCCACCCTTACAAACTAAGCCTTTTTATTTAATTCACATATATTTTCCTTTTTTTTTTCCTAACAGATATTCAAGAAGAATCACTAAGTGAAAAACTTCATTTGCCCTCTTTAAAATAAGCTCTCAAAATTTTTCAAAAGCAAATATGCAACTCAGTGAGCTTAGAGACATAAACAATTATCTTTTAACTAAAGACTTCAATCCACTTCTAAACTCTAGATTTCATCATTAAGTAAAAAGTAAGTTTGTCTCACCTAGATTTCATCATATAATTTTGACTAAATATGCCAGATCCAAAATAATTGAGTAAAGCACAAAGTTGCTTTTTGAATTCTTTGAATGCAAAACTCAATGAAGAAACAAATGAGTAAAATTTCAAGATTCTCATAATTTTGACAATTCAATTCGTTTTAAAGGGGGGATATTTGAATAAAAGCGCATGAAGCATTAAAGTGCAAATAAGACCCATCTTCTTCATTTTTTAAATTATCCCTTCCCCACTCTTAGAGTGAGACATTGTCCCTAATGTCTACTATAACATATAAATCCAAGAAAGAACAAAAAGAAAGTAAAAAGAACCAAGACTTCCCTGGTTTGAGATGGAAAACATAGCAAAGTATAGAGAAGTCATGATAGTAGAGCAGATAGCAACAAAGCGTTGAGATCCCATTAGAAGTTCATGCTACATAGAATCACATAAAAAGAAAACAAAAGATAGCTAAAAGATGGTACTAGAAGTTATCTATCCTACAAGTTTTGCACTATCATTAGAAATAGCATAAAGAGTTTGCTCACTAAGAGCGTTCATTAAAAGTATATGCTTAAATAAGCTACCAAAGTAACTAAAAATCTAAAAAATAAAACAGCACAGTCAATCATCATCTTCATCTTCAGCTAAATCTTCCTCTCTTCCTCCTTCTTCAGATCCATCTTCATCATCATCTGCAATAAGTCTAGCATGAAAATACTTCATTAGAACAAATATGCATTGTGGTGTGGTGTGTGATGTGTGTAAATGTTTGGATTAAATGAAAGAAATGAATTTCAATACACACTGATCATTGACCTAGTTTTTCAAATTTATAAATGTTTTCTAAATCAGGTTCAATAACTACAGTCTCACAGGGCAAGCATAACCATCAAATGTAGCATAGATAATGATTTAAGTCGGTCCTAAGAGAATGGTTGGAAGCTAGTATACTCTCAACCTCATTAATTGTCTAGCCAAAAAAAGGTCTAGAAAAACATAAAGAAAAATGAACTATGCTAAGTTAGGAATATTCACAAATGTTTAATGGGTAAAATAAGAAATAAGCCTAAAACTTCTATCAAAATGTAGCTTAGGGTTACTTCATCGATTCCTTATCAGAATGATTTCTAAAGAAAAAAAACAATAAACTTCTTAAAAGCTATTTGAATTGTGTGTTTATACCATCAGATTCTCTAATTTAAACTAAAGCTTCTCTCGAAGTCAGTAGTTCTAGATCTAGATAAAACTAGTAATATGAAGTTTCAATTAGACCAGCATAAAGAATAGGAATCCATTGTTTCAAAAAAACGACTTAATGAATTTTTAAAACAAGCGATAGAAAGTCTTCATCAATTCCTCGGTAAGAGGTAGTTAAGATTGACTCCATCAGCAACCACAGTTTTATTCAATTGAAATCAATCGTAGACCTAAAAGAGTGCGCCACTCCTTTAAAAACCACATGTTTAAGTTCATGTTACTAACTACAAACATCCAATAAAATTTACTTGGGAGCGTATTTGAAATCAAACTGAATCAGGAATTGGATTTGTAATCCCTAAGCTGTAGGAGTTTATTTCTCCATGGATTTATCAAAATAAGCACAGCTTAGAAGAAATAAAATAAATTCGAAAGATTAATCAATTAATTGCTCATAAATTCATAGAAATTACAAACATCGGGTTAAATTGATTTTACCTAGAAAATAGAAAAAATTCTCAAGTAAAAAGAAATGAAAATTCTTTTACCCAAGAATCCTTTAAAAATCTACTCTACGTTAATACTGATTTACACTGTTAGTACATATTTTACAACGTACGCTTGCACGTTTATTTATAGACTACTAGGCATAGAAAGCATGGCCTACTTTACTGATACGTAGCAGATTTTGCAGATTCTTTCTAAGAGAATTTGATAACTTTCCATACGCACATAAGAATTGTGACAACACTCGTTGGGGGTTGCATGTGATCTGTTGGTCGAGGGTTATATAAAGCAAGATCAGGCTCGACTTCAAGAATTTCCAAAGTAAACTGTGCATTTTTGTCCATTGCTCTATCGAGGGTAAAAATGAGAGAGTCGAGGGTCGTATCGCTGAGGCTTAGGGATGTAAACGGGTCGGGTCATTCTGTCCCAAACCCGACCCGATTATAAAATGGGTGTGCCCAGAACCCGACCCGAACCCGATTATAAAATAAGTGTTACTTTTATTAAATACGTGGTTGAAACATTGAATGAGGGTTTAGACGTTACATGACATTGACTCATTAGTCTAGAATTTTCTGTGCCCTTGGGGAGCCGAACAATTATTGAAGGAGAAGATAAGGCTTTTACAAATGCACTTTACCAAAGAAATCCATGAAACAGCTTTGCAAAGTTCCAACTTTATCATATCCTAATAGATTTTGACAAAAAAAACCATTAAAAGAGAAAAAAAAATCCTTATTGATCTTATACAATGCACTATCAGTAGCATCAATGTCTAACATAAAGATTGCTGTCAAAAGACTTCAAAATTTTGGCCAAAAAAAAAGAAAAAAAGAATTCGAAATTTCTTGAGAAAAATCTCTCTCTGTTTAATTTTTGGTCTTTAATTCATTACGGACGAGGTTCGCGTAATTTTTCCAATCCTTTTTTATATTGTTTATTATATTATGTAACTAAATATATCTAACATTATCTTTAATCTATTACATAATTAAATGCATCATTTTAATATTTCATTAAATTATTATCATAGTTAGGCATGTTGAGGAGGGCAAAATTTCAATGGAGTTGATAAAGATCCTAATTTGTATTTAAAAATAATTAGAAAACGTTAAAGACAGGTAAAAAATTATTAAACATGAAAACCGAATATATAAGGTAAAGTCAGTAACTCAAGACATGTCATTACCTAAAATTATTAGAAGACTTACATATATCTATATATATATATATAATACATCCAACTCAAAATAATAATAATAATAATAATAATAATAATAATAATAATAATAATAATAATAATAATAATAATAAAATGATGACACTACACGACGATCTATATATTCTTGATTTATTTGTCATTATATATATAATATCTATTTTTTCTGAGACAATTAATTTTTATACTTTATTGTGTTGCATGGGAAAGAAATGAATTTTGAAAAAGTGGGGAAGGTTGCACATGGAAATCGATTTTCTCTGGATAATTGGTCAGTGATTATTAATTATAAATATAATTTATATCCTATCATGTGACCCAATACATGAATAACAAAATGATTATATGAAAAGCATCATTCAACTAATGAACAAGTAAATTCCTTAAACTAAAATTTTTAATTTTTTAAATTAAATCGGGTCGAGTTTTCCCAACGGGTTATGAGTACAACCCAAAACCCGACCCTAAACCCTATAGGGTCTGACCCTATAGGGTTTTTGAGGGGCGGGCGGGTAGGTACCCTATAACGAACCGCCCGGTTACATCCCTACTGAGGCTTAAGGCAATCCTTTGTCGAGGGTCGAGATTTAAGGCTCAACTTTGAGGCTCGATAATGTATTTTCTTCCAGAATGACGCTTGATTGCTTCGACTGAAGACAAGGGTCATGTCGAGGGCTCACTGTTGAGGCTCGATAGACCAATTTTTGCTATCTTCTTTCTCTATTTGGCCTCGACTATGACTTTTACAGTGCTCGACTTCTGCAATCTTTGACTTTAATTGTTGTTTTTACTCCAAATCTGAATTAAAACACTTGATTACTTCTTATTTGATTCTAAGAGCTTTAAAACAACATTATTTATCAAAAACATAATTTTTACAGGATTTTATAAAAAAATCTTAGCAAAATGAGCTCAAAATCCTATGAAAAATATAGAGTAAAAATGACTTATCACATTGTTAAAAGGAAGGGACAAGTAATTTGGGCATACACGACTATCCCACAAAAGCTGTGTAAGATTGTTATGTAGAGATATGAAGTGACGAAATTAAAATGAGCACGAACGCATCAAATTACTCATGCAGAAGCTTATGTACGTGTTCATACAAGAATTTCAAAAACAAACCAGGTTCGATCTGTAAAAACTCTTCACCCCACGAATTCAAAATGAAAAAGCCCCAATTTTTCATCATTTTTAGCCCTATCACAATTAAGATAATTCACACATGAAATCCATTTGCTACATGTTTGTCTTTCGTATACAAGGAAGGAATTGTATGAAAAACACAAAAACCCCAAGTTTCTTGATAGTTAAAAAATTAAGCATGAACCCTAAATTCCTAATGCATGTGGCATGAGTAATGCATGAATGCTCATGAAGTGTGTCAAAACTCAAATGAGTCTAAGAGATGTATCACCAAGTAAATCATGCACAAAATCATAAGTACCCATTATTCTTGAACATTGCACCCATGCAAGATAGAGATGGGAAAGAATGAGAATCAAGGTATATAAAGTAAAGAAAGAAATAAGTAAATACCTTGCAATGAGATTGTGATCCAAAATGATATGGAAATGTGCAGTGAAGTGTTATGGTTGTGAGTGTAGAGAGGAAGGAAAAAGATTGTGTTTACGGCACACACAAGCAAGTAGGTATGAGGGGTTTTGGAAGTTCAGTATTTATTATGAAGGGGAAAATGGGCATAACTACCATTCGATCACACATTTTGTTCAAAAGTCGTGTCGGGGAGAAAAATTTACTCGATAGTTCAAATGGTGTACACAATCTCGAACACAAGCTTTGCTCGATGTTTGTGCAAGCTAAAAAAGTGTCCATAATGTTTTGAGATAGCTGCACAACCTTGAACACAAGCTATGTTCACCAGTTGGGTAGACTGGAAAAAATGTCCATAAACATAAAGGTCAAAATGCTCTGCATAACTTTGAAAATAAGTTATAAAGGTCAAAATGCTCTGCATAACTTTGAAAATAAGTTGTGTTCACCGGTTGAGTAGAGTTTAATTTTTCCACAAAATGTTAAGGTATCTATGAGTAACATTGAACACAAGTTGTTGATAGCGAAATATAGGCCACAACCTACTTCGCCCATTATTACCTTCACACTGATGGAAGAGCCTACAAAAGGCTCAAAAGATCATCAACTTTACCGCCCAAGAGGGACTCATGACAAGCGACATCTTGTATCCCGCTTTAACAAAGGGCCCTAAGCTTGCGCTCACCTCAACCTAAGGGAGACCATCAAGCTCGCTCTCGAGATATCTCCATAAGACCTCTTATTCATTCTTATCCCAACATGGGGAAGAGGGAGACATCACCAGCTCAGCCACACTCTATGCAACAATAGCTCTCTCACCTCAAGCACCAAATGAATCCATCAACTCGAGTGCCAAGTCAGCTATCAAATAGATATTCATCTTAACAAAAAAAATTCGATGGACCCCATTTCAGTATTACCTTGAACTATAAATAGCCTTTCCCTTCATAAGAGGAGGGGGAGTGAATGGTTTTTATCGAATGAACGCTCCTTTAAGAGATTCTTTGAGTGACCCATGGACTAACTTAAGTATCAAAGTGGTTATACAAGACAACCACTTGGGTTCCACTAATCTGTTCTTTGTGTTTGTAGGGGTAAATCCTTACTAATGAAAATTTGCTCATGCAACACTTGGCACCATCTATAGGAAACACTTAATTTTCCTCAAATTATCTTCTATTTTGCTTTCCATAAACACCAGGCTATTGACTAGATAAAAACCCATAATCCATGCTGCAAATAGTAACCTTTGATATTGATTATGTCGAGACCTCAGTGGAGTAAGAATCAGCTTATTCAGCTCCTACTCAACAGTAATTGCCCCAACAGACGACGAAGCTCCTAAGCTGCCATGCCAAGAAACATCTGCTACCAGTAATGCCAATCTCATGGACTTATGACTTATTCTGGATCTTGAAAACCTGTGCAGGCAACTTGCACACAAAAATATAAAAAATGAGCGCTCAAATGCCCTTTACAAGCTAGAATCACAAAGTTAAAGGACTAAAAAACTTACATCGGAAGAACAAGCTTTTATGCATAATGGAGTGATTCTCCAACTTGCTCTTAGTCAAGGCATGATAAAACATCATCTAGGAGACACCATTGGCATACCATGACTCCACCACAAGCTAGGACCTCAACCATGGCCCGATCCCACAACTTGAAAACTCTAAATGTCTATCGAGACTTATTGCCTCTTAGAGCCTAGTGAAGATTGTTTCTAGCACCCCACAAGGGCATAAATGTTTCAACACTCCCCTAAACCTCCACAACCATCACATAAGCAATGAGGGGTATTCGAAAGTAGATTGTGCAACTTTGGCTCGACCGACCTCACGAGGCAATATACTAGCACTTCCTATCACAACTCCATTCCAATTCGAAAAAGAAATGTTATTGAAGAAATAAAAACATGATGAGGAGGCTTTCACCATCAAAGAAAGTTTTATAAATGGACCCACTGCAAAACGATACAGTAAAACACCTTTTTTTTGCCAAAATCCAATCAAAAGTACTGCCCCTGGAGCTCAACTTCCAAGCCTAAAGTGATACACTCCCAGCTCGTATTATGATTAGTAGGCTTATAACTTGATTTGCAATAAAATAGGATATGAATGGCGTTATTATCAGATATTAGCGTTGATATTAGCCCGAACTACATTTTCTCTCACTTGATATTATGCACAAGATCGATTGAGTGGTTGTTTGCCACAATCTGAAGTTGATTGATAACAACTAGGTATTTTGGCTCCCAAATGAAAGACAAATACAAAGAAAGTTGAAAACTTTATGTCTAGATTAGGGTTTACATCTGAAAAGAGGATATTTATATAACCCTCATTAATGGCAAAATGGTAAATAACACAACTTAAATAAATAAAAATTCATGCAAAATATAGAACACCGATCACTCCCTGCATCACGAGTCTTATCTCTTATCATACCCCCCATCACGACCGTATTATAGGCCGTGATCTTCTCTGATAAAAAATCTCCAATGTTGATAACGTGCTCGAAATGGCCATATTAAGATAATAGGCACCATCATGGCTATATCATAGGTTATGATCTCCTTTCAGCAAAATTTCAATGTTGATACAAGTTAGATTATGGGTGTTATTGAAGATAACACCCCTGGTTACGATCGTGATGTTGCTCATGATCTCCTTTGTTTCCTCGTTCACTAATAACGACCTGGGTCACGGTCGTAATTGTCCTGTCTCCTTCAATTTCTTTATGTTCTCTTTCTAACTGCTTACAAATTGATCCATGTTCCTTTGTGCAATGCACCCCATATCCATTCTCAAAGCTAAATTTTGTAACCCCTTAGCTCGGGCTCTTGTAATAGGTTTTGTTGGAAGTTGATTCCTGTCATTTCCCCCTAATTGTTGAAGATTTGACCTCAAATCTTGAGAGTTTGCATATTCTCCATCTGACACATAAGGTGTGAGATCTGCAACATTAAAAGTAGTAGAAACTCCATAATCACCCGGTAGTTCAAGTTTGTAAGCATTATCATTGATGCATTCCAGAACTCTGAATAGAGCATCTGCTCATGGAGATAATTTCTGATTGTGCTTGTTGGGAAACCGCTCCTTTCTAAGGTGAATCCACACTAGATCTCTTGGTTAAAAGATCTTGACTTTTCTACCCTAATCATTTCGTTCTTTCTGCTTGGCTACCTATTTTTGTAAATGATTTGTGACCTGCTAAAACTGCTTCTAGATCTCCCTGGGTCGTTTAACTCTACTTAGACTTTCACCTTTAGATTCCAATATAGATATCATATCAAGTGGAATGGTAGGATTGTATCTATGCACAACTTCAAATGGTGTCTTGCCAATGGAACTATGTATAATCTTATTATAAGCAAATTCCACAATACAAAGGCATAAGTCCCATTCTCTTAGGTTCTTACCAATAGTAACTCGAAGCAAAGCACCTAGGGTTCTATTAACTACTTTAGTTTGACCATCTATCTATGGATGTGAAGTAGTGCTGAAAAGTAGTCTGGTTCCAAGCCTTCTCCATAGTGTTTTCTAGAAGTAACGAAGGAATTTGACATCACGGTTGGAAACAACATTATGAGGAATGGCGTGAAGTCACACAATTTCTTGCAAGAAAAGGCAAATAATAAAAACAACGTCATCAATGCGATGACAAGGCACAAAATGCACCATTTTACCAAATCTGTCCACCACCACCACCATGACAAAATCTTTTCCTCTCATTGTCTCTGGCAATCCCAACACAAAATCTATTGACACATCTACCTAAGCCATATAGGTAGGTATTGGCAATGGCATATACATCCCAAACGGCTCTTTCCTACTCTTATACCGTTTGTAAGTAGCACGTTCCACGACTAAATTCACATCACTCCTCATTTTAGGCCAATAAAAATGCTCCTTCAAATTTCAAGAGTCTTTTTCTCTCCGAAATGGCCTAAAATCTTCCAGCATGTGCTTCCCTTACTAATAACTCTCTTAAAGAATATTTAGGTATACATAACTTACCTTGCTTGAAAAAATAGCCCTCGTGCATAAAATACCTATCTACAGATCTCCCATCAACACATTTAGCTACTATTGGTGCAAATCATCATCACTAGTATACAACTGATCATACTTTTTCTATAAGTGTTTTTAAAACACTTTTTAGTCTATTTACAAATTCCTTTAAATAAACAAATGTTAATTGGCCAGTGTATTGGGTGCACATGTAGTAATAATATTTTGGTGAGTATCGAGTCGTGTCCATGGGAGTGAGGACTAGAAATGAACTGTATTAGTTCTAATTGTAGGTAGGCAAATCATAATTTGTTTCTGTTTTTGGATTTTCTTATATAGAACTAAACTACAAAGAAATAGGGATTTCCAACACCTGTAATTCATTTAAGTTAAGAGCCAATAGATCTGAATAATCAATCAAATGTACGCTATCAACCAGAAATGCAATTGCAAATCCAAATTGTTAATGGGTTTATTTTTTCAATCAATCAAAGCACCAGATAACAACTTCTTTTTTCCAAGGTAAGTAATTATCCTAAATTAACCAATCAATGTTCACTATTCCTAAGAAAGTGATCAATTGACTAATTTGTATAATTTATCTAACCTAATCGAATTGAAATCTGTATTCCTATGAGATTTCTAATCCAAATTAGCTAATCACAAAATTGGTTAGAAAGGAATTTTCCAATTACAATCATAACCTAACATGAATTCCAAGATTAACTCAAAACACATGATGGTGAATTAGCATTACAAATTGAATACGGACAATGATTCAATCAATAGCAGATAAACATTAATCAAATGATTCAGATCAACAACTCAAAATCAAATTAAGCACAAAAGAAACAAGCTTTCAACACCATCCAAAAATGAGTATAAGAAAAAGAACAAAATCACCTTGTCAATGAAATCCTGTTCTTGAATTGAAATCCAAATGATGTCTTCCACTTGATCTTGGTGTGGAATCCTCAATTAAAACAAAAACAAAAGTTTTCTAGTCTCTAAGCCCTAATTTAGATCTAGGAGTAAAGAAGAAGAAGCTAATTTTCATGCTTAGGTACACTATCCCTCACATGATGCAACAAGAAATGTTTAAATATGAAAAGTCGCAAGGGACATAAGCTAGTAGTTTTGCAATATATGCTAGTGGTGTATATTTTAAATCAATCAACGTTCATTGTAAGAATTAATTTTCTAGAGCTGTTGTGAAGGTACGCTGGCTCCAACACTGACGGTGTATAATTCCCGGGAGCTGGCCTTCAATGAAACAAATTATTTCCGAGAGAAGATCATAGCCTGTGTTGAAGCAGCATTGGAAGTGGTGTAGGTCTGCGTCGGTATCTATGTTGCCTGTGTAAATCTCCTAAATGCCGACCTTTAAGTTTTTGAAACTATGGACATATAACACAGGCTTAAAATCAGCGGCATAGATGTAAAATTTGCCAACGTACGTTGAAAAATTGAAGGCCATTAGAATCTATCTTGAATGCTGGCTATGTTGTTTTCTTCAAAGGCCGATGTTGCATGAAATTCAATGTAAGCTGACAGTGTACTTTACATAATGGTAGGCATGCATTGATTTTGTCTCTAAAATTGCATCAAACTCTTCTAATTTACTTGTATTTGTATTATAAGTTATCAATAACCTGAAATAACACAATAAACATGGTTAAGTATTATTTCCTTGTGATTTCTATAAAATCTATAATAGTTAAATGATTTGTTCAATAAAAGACTTTATGAACAACTCAACAATAACTTCAAATCCCAACAATCTAGAGTGTAAAGAGGTAATCAATGAATACCTATGAGACAATACATCAACTACTACATTCGAGCTTCCCTTCTTTTATTTGATCATGTTGTTGAACCGCTCTACAAACTCCATCCATCTAGCATGCCATTGAGACAATTTATTCTGACTCTTCATGTGTTTCAAGGATTCATGATCTGTATAAATAATGAACTCTCAAGGCATGAAATAATGTTACCAAGTTGTAAGAGCTCGAATCAAGGAATGAATCTCTTTATCATAAACAGAGTAATTTAATGTTGTTCCTCTCAACTTCTCATTGAAATAAGCAAATAAGATGTCGCTTCTGCATCAACACAGTGCCTATTCTTACTCCCGAAGCATCACACTCCAACTCAAAGACCTTCTCAAAGTCAGGCAATACTAGTATTGGAGCTGTAGTCAGCTTCTACTTAATCTCCTCAAAACTCTTCTAAGCCTTTTCATTCCACGTAAATGCTTCTCCCCTCTTAGTAACCTCAGTAAGGGGTGTAATAATAGAGCTGAAGTTCTGAATGAACTGCCTATAGAATGAAGCAAGTCCATGGAAACTTCTCACATAAGATATACCCTAGAGATTAAGCCATTTAGTAATTGCCTTAATCTTCACCTCATCTACTCTAAGTCCACCTCTAGAAACCAAAAACCCCAAAAATATAACTTCCTCTTGACAAAGCACACATTTAGCTAAATTTCCATACAATTTCTTCTCCCTAAACACTTCGAACACATAAGTCAAGTGTCTAACATGCTCTTCTAAATTAACACTATATATGAGAATGGCATCAAATTAGACAACAACAAACTTACCAAAGAACTCCCTCAAGACATGATTCATCAACCACATAAAAGTACTTGGAGCAGTAGTAAGCCCAAATGGCATCACAAGCCATTCATAGAGACCATGCTTAGTTTTGAAGGTCGTTTTCCACTCATCTTCTAGCCTCATTTGGATCTAGTGATAACCACTCTTCAGATCTATCTTGGAGAATATCTTTGCACCATAGAGCTCATCCAGCATGTCATCTAATCTAGGTATTGGATAACGGCATTTGATAGGGATTTGGTTGATGGCGCGATTGTCAATATGCATCCGCCATTGACCATCCTTCTTCGATACTAATAAGGCTGATACCGAACATAGACTCATACTTTCCCTCACAAAAACCCTTCTCTGCCAATTCATCTACTGTCGCTTGAGCTCCTTTGCCTCTTCCGGATTCATGCGTTAAGCAAGCCTATATGGCAATGTTGACCCTAGAAAAAGATCTATAGCATGCTCAGTGCCTTGAATAGGAGGCATTCCTAGTGGCAACTCCTTAGGAAAAACATCAGCAAAGTGTTTCAAAAGACACTAAATCACCTTAGGTAGAGTTGTTTGGCTATCTACCTCTAATATCTGTCTGAGCTATAATAAGAACACTAGTTCCCCTGAATCAATAGCTTGTCTCAACTCACCTTAAGTCATCACCGAGGCTTGCTTCTTAGGTAGGTTGATCTCCACATATGTGATTCTGACTTCAGCTGGACTCATCGGCTTTAAAAGTATCTTCTTACCATCCTTCATAAAGGCATAGGTATTTTTGTAGCCATCATGAAGAATTCGTTGATCAAAAAGCTAAGAACCACCCAAGAGAATATGAGTAGCACTCATGGGTAAGACATCACATAGTATCTCATCTTCATATCTTTTGGGAATCAAGATCAACACCTTAACCTATCAAGTCACCTGAATTGACCCTTATCACACACCAATGTAGCTTATAAGGATGTAGATGTGGGATAGTAGGAAGCTTGAGCCTCTTGACCATAGAAATAGCCACGACATTTGTACTACTTCCTCCATCAATATAACTGCACAAACTGCATCCTTCACTTTACACTTGATAAGAAATATGTTTACTCTCTGTTCATCATTAGTGGTTTGAGCTACATTCAAGGCATGTCTCACTACTAAAGACAGTTAGTAGTAGGACCTACCACTCCTCAGTTCCATCTTCCTCCTCATTAAACTCTTCTATTAAGTTATTCTCCTCATCTTTCTCATCTTTACTCACAACTTCTAACTCCACATGTTCAAACATAACAACCATAACTCTTCGGTTTGGACACTAAGCAGCAATATGTCTATACCCTAAAGAATTAAAGCATTTCACCCGGCTACTCCTCTTACTAGCAATATGTGCTTCAGTATAGGCACCACTAGTATTAGCAACCGCATTACCTCAATTGTCATCTTGTATATCCATCTTCCCGTTATTTCCACTACCTTCTCTTTTAATTATTCGATCAAGGAATAATTGATTGGAACTAGATCCTCGATTAGGAAGTAATGAAGATCGATAAGGAATTCTTTTTTGTTGCCTTTCGACCTCGCAGGCCAAATTAATAGCTTCTTTTAAGGTGTGAAAACTCTACAGTTCCACAACACTAGCAATCTTAAACTTCAACCCTATTATGAAGCGAGCTTTAGTCTGCTCTTGAGGCTCTTCCACATTGCACCAGATAGTCAACATTTAAAATTCATTGACATAATCTTCCTCACTCATCCCATCTTGTTGCAATGATTGCAACCTCAAGTATAACTCTTGCTGATAATAGTTTGGAGAAAATCTCCTATGCAACACTTGTTTCATCATTTTCCATGTGGTAATTTCAGCTTCTCCACTCCTTCTTCTACTAGTCAATAAAATACATCACCACAATACGGCACACCTAGAGAATTTTAATGTTGCAAGTCGAACTTTCGTGAGTTTATCATATTCACAGCATTCAAAAACTTGCTCCACATGTTCTTCCCAATCTAGATAGTCATCAAGTGATCATCCCCCATTGAAGGGTAGGATCTTCATCTTTACCCTTTCATTTCCCCGTTGGGGTGGAACTTCCTAAGCAACAAAATTATTACCCCCACCTTCAGCTTAGGGTCGTCCTCCTAAATGCCCTAACATTTGCTCCATCAAAGTAGTCAACTGAACAAGGAGTTGATCAGTGGTCATGGAAATAACTTCTCTAGTATTTCGCCCTTAATTACCTAAGTGTCTACCATACACTCTTTCGCTGGACATAACTGACCTAAACACCAATGCAACTTATCACAGGAATTTTATCAAACACTTGGTGTGCAAGAATATCACCTTTACTTCAAATATAATCTCAATGTCACAACAACCCCACAATGCCACAATACTTCACCAGCACAACAAATAACATGATACAACAACAGTTACTACTCAATTGAGTCGATACTAAAGTCAAACTTGGTTAAGACATTTCATCAAACACTTGGTGCACATTCTTCTAAGCACATAAAAATACACCATAAATAAGCACCAACTCCACAAATACTTCAATACAATGGTAGCACAATAACAATACTAAATTCTACAACTCAACCACAAGCATTAGTTCTACAACTTCAACAAGAAGCACAAGATACTTAGGGTTTCCTAGACAATACTTACCCTTGTCATAACCCGAAGCTCTAATACCAAAAGATGATACACTCCCAGCTCGTATTATGATGTATTAAGCCCTAGAACTTGATTTGCAGTGAAAATAAGATATGAACGACATTATTATCAGATATTACGCATCGATACTAACCCGAACTATACTTTCTCTCACTTGATATTATGCACAAGGTCGATTGACTGGTTGTTCGCCACAATCCAAAGTAGATTGATAAGATCTAGGTATTTTAGCTCTCAAATGAAAGACAAATACAAAGGGAGTTGAAAACTTTATGTCTAAATTAGGATTTACATCTGAAAACAGGGTATCTATATAGCCCTTATTAATGACAAAATGTTAAGTAACATAACTTAAATAAAAAAAAATTCATGTAAATACAAAACACTGATTATGCCCTACATCACGGGCATCATCCCTTGTCACGGCCCCATTACAACCGTATAATAGGTCATGATATCCTCTAAGCAAAAATATCTAATGTTGATAATGTGTTTCGAGCAGCCGTATTGAGATAATGGGCACCATCATAGGTGTATCTAAGGATGCGTAAAGAAACCGATGAAACCAAAAAACCAAACCGGAAGTAGCAAAACCAATCCAAAAAATATGGTTAACCGGTCCATTGGTTTCAGTTTAGGATTACTGTTTTTATTTTTTCATTTTTTGGTCTGTAACCACAAAAAATCGACGGTTAACCGTTTTAATATTGATAAATATACATTATATAATTTACATGTACATATAATTATTTTTTAAAAATATATATACATATAAATTACATATACATATAGATTACATATGTTAATGTTCCTTGGATTTTGTTTAAAGTATTATGTTATGTCTTATGTTTGATGGGAGTTAATATGGTAATTGATTTGGTTTGATTTTATTGATTATGACATATCTAAAGGCTTGTTTTTCCCGTTTTCCTTAATTTAATTTTTCATTTTTTTAGCTCTTTTAATATATATAATAATTTAAAGAAAAACTCTATGATAAAGGCTAAAAAATAAGGTTTATTTAAACTATTAATTTGATTTGTTGAAACCGTAACATTAAATGATTAAAATCAAAAACCGAAAAAATCTTTGAAAAGAGGTTAACCATTGAGGCGGTTAACCGTTTATAATAGATCGGCTTATGATTAGGATATTAAAAACCAATCATTATAGTTAGGTTCAAAAAATAGGGCCTCTAACTGGTTAATCGAACCATGAACTCCCTTAGCCCGTATCATATGCTATGATCTCCTCTGAGCAAAATTCCAACATTGATACAAGCTAAATTACGAGCATTATTGAAGATAACACTCCTAGTCATGGGCATGATGTTGCATGTGATCTCCTCTATTTCCTTCTTCACTAACAATGGCCTAGGTCACTGCTGTAATTGTCCTGTCTCCTTCAATTTCTTGATGTTCTCCATCTAACTTCTTACAAATTGATCCATGTTCCTTTGTGCAATAACCCCATAGCCATTTAGAAAGTTGTATTCATCTTCAGAGAATTTATTTGATAGAATTCTCAAAACTAAATTTTGTAACCCCCTAGCTCGAGCTCTTGTAATAGGACTTGTTGGAAGTTGATTCCTATCATAGAGTCCTATAACAAGACCAATGAGTCGCCTAATTCTAGTCCACTATGGCAATCCATAACTTTTCAAATGCCATTTGGTGCAAAACCTTCCCTACCATCGTCTGAGGTGCAACCGGAGTTTAGTTCAATAAGGTTGCACCCAATACCATCAGCTAATTCGACCAACTTAGCGAACAAACTACCAGAGAAAAATGCCTAGTATCTCTACAATATACGAAAAAGGTAGGATAAACCCCTAAGGGAATATCCAATATAATTTAACAAAACATGTTTGGAGGTCCCAAACCTAAACCAAGGTATAGCGCTCGAAGCCATCAAACAATGAGTCTTTGTAGACAACCCCTTTTTTGACTCCATTTCATGGTGTCTACTCACTACGTTAGAAGAAATAAAAGAGACACCATAGAAATACATTCAACAGGAAGATACTAAGAATGCTAGAGAGGAAACCAAAGATAAGCTCGAGCCCACTTGAGCTGAACAAAATCAGTGTCGAGACAAGGGGCACACAAAAGATCGTCACAACTTTAACAACCAAAGTAATGTGAATTCTGGTCACACAAATAGTGATAAAAGAAAGCTTTTCCCAATATATGACGAGTTTACCCCTTTGAAACTACTTGTATACGATGTGCTATTGGAAGTGAGGAATTAGGGCCTTCTATCAGCGCCTTCTCCCATGAAACCTAGCTTAAAGTGGAAGGAACTGAATGAATATTACAAGTATGACTGCAACTACAAGCATGATACGTAGAATTACTGGTAGCTCAAAAGTGCCATTAAAGATACTATACAACAAAGATGGGTAAAACAATACATCAACTATGAAACTGCAGGACCTGAGCTACTTATCCAGAAGTAGAGAACCCATGAAAATAGAATAACCAGGAGAACCATACCCGAAATTTGCATGGTCACCCTCAATCCACTTGAGAATGCTATAGTGAAATTGACACCATAATAGGAAGGCCACTGACCTCAAGCTAAGTAAGGCTTAGTCTGAGCCCGAGCTCAAGCAATTCGAGGCAAGTAATGAGCCTGGAACCAAAGAGAGCAAAGGTCGACAGTACCATTTCCTTTATCAATGAAGATTTTGAGGGAAGTCAAACCTTCACCAAGATGCTCTGGTTGCCTTAGCCCGCATAGGGGGTTGGAAGGTTAAAAGAGTGTTGATTGACACTAGCAGAAGTGTTGGTATACTTTTTCAACCAAGCTTATGAGCAGATGAAATATGAATTAAGGCCTAAGTTAAGGTCGTACTACCACGAGTTACATGGGTTTGACAAATAACCTATTCGACCCTAGGGTATCATTACTTTACCCTTCGAGCTTGGTGATAGGAAATGTTACACCACACATCAGTTTAACTTCTCCATAGTCGATTGCTTGTCTCTTTACAATGCTATATTATGAAGAGCTACCCAGTCAATATTAGGCATGGTCGTCTACCAACCCCACCTCAAGGCTAAATTCCTTACCTTGACAAGGATATGGGTGTACATGGGAGATCAAGAACAATCTAGAAAGCTATATCGTAAAGCATTGAAAGGAGATCATGTATGTGTGGTGGATTCCGAACTTGAAGACCATCTTGAACATCGCGGTGAGCCTGTTGAGCTCACTAAGGGGATTGCTTTGGATGATCATCTCGAGCACATTACTAAAGTGGGAAAAACTTGAAAAGAGAACTTAATTGAATTCATGCAGATAAATAAAGATGTCTTCGCATGGTCACCTTCTGAGATGTTAGGCATCAGCTCGAATGTAATTACCCATCAATTGAATGTAAACAAAACCTAGAGGCCAGTCTGATAGAAGATTAAGCCCTTCGCTCTAGAAAGACAAATCACCATTAAGGAATTGGTCCAAATGCTCCTACAAGCTGGATTCATCAGGGAGTAGAAATAACTAACATGGTTGCCTAATGTGGTGTCAGCCAAGAAATCCAATGATAAATGGTAGATGTGTGTAGATTACACAAACTTGAACAAAGCATGCCTGAAAGATTATTTTCCCCTACGACGGATCAACCAGCTTGTCGATAACACCTTGGGCCATGAGTTGTTAAGTTTTATAGATGCCTTTTCAGGCTACAACTAAATCAAGATGAATGCAAGTGCTGAGTTTCATACCTCGTTTGTTAGCTTCTTTGGAACCTACTACTAGTCTGCTACACAGGAATGTCATTTGGGCTAAAGAATGTCAGAGCTACTTTTTAATAGCTAGTTATTAAAGTATTCAAATCCTAGATCGACAAGAATATGGAAGCTTATGTTAATGACATGATTATAGAAAGCAAGGAGGTGAAGAGTCACCTCTACGATCTCTATGAGACTTTTAAATTCCTTTGCTCATTTGCTTTTACAACATGAAGTTCAACCTATAGAAAAGTATCTTTTGAACCACTTTAGGGAAGTTCTTGGGCTATGCCGTGTCCTAGAGATGAATCAAGGCTAACCTTGACAAGATCAAGGCCATTTTAGATATGAATCCCCCTTCTTCTATCAAAGATCTGCAATGGCTCGTAGGCAAAGTAACCCCTCTAAGCAGGTTTCTCCTTAAGAGTGATAACAAGTGTTCTGAATTCGTCAAAATTCTCAAAAAGCCCAACAAGTTTGAATGGACTAAAAAAAGCCAAGAGGCATTTAATGACCTCAAACATTTCCTACGTAGAACCACTGTAAACCCCGAAAATTTTTCTCGGTAGTACACGACTCAAAAATAGAAAGTATGAACTAGTTAGTAAATCTAGAATCCAATAAAAACCTAAGAATAAATCCATAACTTGAATTTGGCTGGATTAGCATCTAAAAATCGAATAAAGAACTTCTTTGACCCTAATTGATACCAAAAACGAGATTTCGTATCTTGAACTGATAATTCAAGACATGATTAAAGAAAACCCAAATTTTCAAACCCTGAAACTTGTCATACGAATAGATTAAATAGAAAAATATAAATATAGAGATTAAATGACTGCTGTTGAACTTAATAATGACTTGAGATTAGAACAATGAGTAGTAATGAGCCTATACATGGATTTAAACCTTAAATTCGAGATTCCTAGATAATATTAAACACAACTAATAAGATTTCATAGTAGGTATCAAAAACCTAAGATATATAGATAATTTAGCTTATATATTAAATGCGATATTGAGTAGTTAACCAACTACGCTTATAGATAGGAAACGATAACCTAAAGATAAACCGTTAAGATTATAAATGCACAATAAAAACATAAACAAATGTATAACTAAAGATCTAGACTCCAAATAAATATTTGAATCACACCATTGTTCTAATTAGGGTTTTGCTTAAGCTATTGGAGCCTAAAACAAAAATTGACCTAATAAGTTAGGAAACCTTAATCGCGGGAGATAAAATTCTAAAAAAATTAATCGCGTAAATTTAAAACTTAAATTTGTATCGTTTGATAATCTAAGCATTTTGGAGAATTCTATAAAAATATTTTTGTACAAAAACTCTCAAATATTTACTAAATTGTACTTGATTAATGTAATAAACTACCCGAAAACATGGATAATTATTATCTAAATATTAGTATTATATATATGCTAGAAGGATGGGTTTCAAATTGTATAAACGTAGGGCTTGGATGTTCTTGAGAAATGAGAACCGGATTTTACTTTAAAAATCATCCAAATAGTCAACAAAATCAACTCAACCTCAAATCAAATATTGCCAACTCATCTCCCACATTAATGACAATAAAACAACCAATAAAACAGTGAAAAATTGTAAATAAATTGGATGCAAATTGTCAAAGGAAATGCTCCGACCGTCTTCTTCTTTTTCTCCTCTATATATATATATGTTTAAGCTTCATAATGGATATGCAAACAAACACCAATCACTCTCGAAATTTCTAGATCAAAACAACTCCTAAGTAGTAGCTAAAACGACCTAAAAATAGAAATCAAACTACTCTAATCATCCCAATTCGAATCAAAGAAAAAATAGCACGAAAAAAATGCTTAAACTGAGAACGAGGTAAGTTGATGTATTTCGAGTTGCTTTTTTAGAAACCAAGGATTGAAACTGACTTTTGATGATCATAGAATCATAACCAACACAAAAATAAGCTTCGAATTTCATCGGATTGGCTCGAGTAATGTAATTTTCGAAAACCCTAGTTATACCATGTTGATCTGAAAACCATGAATCATGTTATTGTTTTAATGTTTTAAGTTGATATAGATGTAGTAAAACATTGTAGGAACTCATAGGAGTCAATTCATGGGCCTTGGAACGTTAGAATTTGGCCGAAATCGGGGAAGATGATGAACAGTACTTCCCTTGATGAGCACGGGAGGAACACGGGCGTGTTCCACCCAGTGTACCTCTCAACTTTCATTTTAAAAAAAAATTAAAACCGAATTAATTAAAATAAATTATATAATAATTAATATTATAAACATTTTTCGGTATTGTTATTATTTTTATTTAATTATTTTATGTATTATTAAGAGTATTATTATATGTTAGTAATGCAATATTAAAATTATTGAAAATTGAGTTTGAAATTAAAAAAAAAAAAGTTATTTTCTATATTAATAAATATATAGTATTTAAGTTATATATATAATGAGATTATTGACATAAATATTATGAATTAGTAATATTAACTTTGTCAAGAAAGGATGTGCTAGTGATATAAATCACTATCATTAATTTAACTTAAGTCCATTAAGCTTTACAACTATTTATTAATATTACTAATACCATTAAAGATATTTGAATAAAAATAATATGTCTGAATTATTATTTTTTTAAGCTATTATTATATTTGATATTTATAATTAAAACTCAAAAGTTAAGTTAAAGCCATTTTAGTAATATTACTACTAATTTTTAACTTTAAGGATTTGTAAATTATTATTAATTTAATTATATGATGAAGATTACAAGTATTATTATTATGAAAAACATTATTATTAATATCATTAAACTTGTTTCTTATTGTTATCATTTCCGTAATTATTATTATTACTAATATATTGTTGTCATCGTAATTATTATTATTATTATTATTATTGGCCAAAAAGAAACATTATGATATTCGAAATAATTTTTAATTTAGTAAATCTTTATGTATTAAAATTTATTATCATTATGGATGTATTTAATTATTTTAATAAGAAAAATTATAAGTTAGTAATTACCATTAATTATTAAATGGATAACAATGAAATTTAAATAGTCTAAATTTATGAATATAGGGATATTTTTACTTTACGAGAAAATTATATCAAATAAATCGAAAGAAAACCAATAGTTCTAAACAATAATAACTATGAAAGTGAACTAACTAAATTATTGAATTCCCGAATACCTGCTTGTTAGATATAAGTATCAAACAAATTCAAACCAAACAACTTGAAAATAAATATGGACTAATACTCGATTATCTTAAGATCTTCAAAGAACTAATATAGTAATAAAACGAAATCCCAGCAGTAAGATAGGACACTTAGACACTCATAGGAGTTTAATCATATAGTTTATATGTCATTGATGAATATATTAATCATCTCAATAGGTGCCTTGGGTACTCGTGAGGATTTTCCTGACGACTACTACGATTGACAGGTATGAGCAGTGAGTAACTCAGTCTTATTACATTGTATGTGCTTGGAACTTAGCGAACTTTAAATAAAAGATAATAACTTGAGCGTACTGTATGGTTTATGGGAATTGTTTATTGTATTGATTGCCAAGTCACTCTAATAATAATGACAACATAATTATGTATGACTATATTGTTTGTGTAACATGATTCAACCTGTGTATTGCTTGTTCGCCTTCAATTTAATTAAAAACTACTGTACCATAATGGAAGTTGTACATGTATTGCATATTTTGCATAAAATAGCATTTAAGTAAGTGGTAACCTACTACGTGTTAGTATTTCGAATCTTTGGTAAGGCTTGGTTTATCTAGGCAATAAAATTATTAGTTAATCGTAAGATTATTTTTGTTCTGTTGATGCCATAGGAACTAAATGGTAAATGAAGGACACTGCTTATGGTATTACTTAGAAATAACTAACACTTAGTGGAGTTTCTAAGTCTAAACAGGGAAAGAATGTTAAGACACAATAAATTCAAAAAGATAATTAAACTAAGCATTGTTGTTCCTGAAAGCTTAGTCTCTCCTGGGTAGGTAGGCAACAGATTGTGATCCTTCAACCCTGATGAGAGGGTGTAAATCTTGATCCTGTTTGGATTCCAGGTTATCCAGGCTTGTATTTGTACATATGTTTAATTGATACATTTCATATGATTGTTAAACAACTTATGTGTTATGTAATAAGTTCTGGTTATTCACTGAGCTCGTGGTTTAAGCTCACACTCCAACAGTCCTTTCAAGTTCATAGTGCGACCTTGGCTCATTATTACCAGGAGCATGGTCCCAGTAAGAATTTAGAAGCTGGAAGCTTAAGGAATAGTATAGGTTAAGATTATATTTCTATTTTAGTTGCAAGTATCTTGCATTAGAAACTTTAGCTATATATTTGCAGGAGTTTATATAAATGTTATGGTCTTAATATTTTTATTATTCACAAACTTGGTATGATAGTTATTTACTAATTTATATCTTATATATATTTGTTCATCTTATCCAAGCAACTAAAAGATCACGTTTATTGAAATATGTCATTCTCGGAAGGTAAACTAGAAATAGTATTCTTGTTTACTACTACTAAGGTACCATCGGGGCATGACAACCACTGGTGTCATCAACCCCAATCCCAATCCCAATCCCAAGAGAAGATCTGTACATCTACCTCATGGTAAGCGATCGAGCTCTCTTATTGGTCTTAGATTGAGCAAAAGGTTGGTAGCACTAACGTGCATACTACATAAGCAATGTTCTCTAAGGAGCAGAGGAAAGATACATGAAGTTAGAGAAATTTGCCTTGATGATGGTAATATCTAGCTGATGCCTATACCCGTACTTCTGGGCACACTTGATCATCATCAACCCTGCAATGCCATCAAGGCCCAAGTGCTAATAGATTTTGTGGCTAAATACACAGGTCTGCATGATCTAGAAGATCAACTAAAGACTATATGGACTCTCCACATAGATGGATCCTCCACATAAAAGGGGAGTAGGCAGACTGGTCTTCGAAGGACCTTTCAAAGTCAAAATCTGCTATGCCCTAAAATTTAGTTTCTATGATTGTCTACACTTTTATAAGTGGCTAGTAAACCAGGTGCATATGCAGCAATAAAAAAATTTATTTGAGATAAAGCCACAATTAATGGCTAAGTACTAGATGTTTGAATTTTTTCCTAAGTGAAGTTATACACAAATTTGATTTCATCTAAAAACTAAACTAATCAACTATTGAACACTTTAAACCGAATGTCCTAGCAGCATAAATAATTCATGCGCCAAAGGGTACCCTAAACATAGTCCACCACACTCAATATTAAAGTTGAAGTATGACAACCTTAGCATCCCAAAAGCTTCAATACTGGGTGTAAGACGTACCTTCATGATCATAGAGGATCAAACTTTAAAAAAGTTGTTCAAGAAGATATTCAGAATAGCAATTAAGAATGGAAATTACAACAAAAGCATCTTAAATATAGGGAGTCTTACAAATATCAAATGGGCATTCCCCTATCAAAATATATTAAGTTTATCATAGTCTAATTAAAATAATTACATAGGAGTTTTTCTTAGAAGTCAAAGTCTAATTCTAGTCCTTGACTTCACCCAAAGCTCCTGAATCCAAGAAGGTAGTACTTGGGAGAAATAACTTTAGGGCTTTAACCATAAGTATGGGTGCTGCAAAAGGTATCTAAGAGGGGGTAAGCTTACTTGCTTAATAAGAATTATTTTCACAGTAAAGTACTCGAACAACCAATAATAAAACAAGTTATTTAGACAAGCATTTGGAATGTAACAAACACGTGAGCATACAATACATATGATTTTCTAGGAATCGTATGTTGAATGGATTTACACCCTCTATGCAGGGTTAGGTGTTCCAGGCCATATAGACCGCTATTCGCAAATAAGCTTTTTGTAATTTTATGCAAGCTACTACTAGCCGCTAAAATGTAGTTCATTCGGTGTCTACTTACCGTTAAATTTATTCGGGAGACCATTTGCCATTATATAGAGTTTCAGGCTCTACGAACCTCAATACTATGCCCTTGTCCCACCATGTGTATAGTAATGAATGCAATGTGACCTACTACGTGTATTGCATGAATCAATTTAATTAAGTACTTATGGCATAATATTAGATATTTTAAGAGTGATCATAGAATTTGCAGACATATCATCTCATATTCAATAAAACATTGATTATAAACAATTCCCGCCTCAATATACTTAAAATAAATACAACCATATATGTAAAACACATGCATTTTCTCATTTTATCTTTTCCTAATTCTAGTGCCACTATTTTACACACAAATATAAGTACAAGAATGTAGGAAATAAACTACACTCAATCATTGTGAGGACAAACTTCTAGTTGTAATAGTATTCGGGGTACGGGAATCAATCTCCATGTCACCTAAACAAGAAAAATACCAAAAATTAATATTTATGAAAGTTCTACTTAAATTTACCAATTCTTTTTCACTAAGTTCGTCAAAATTCATATGGAGTGAAATTCCAACTTAAAATGGCAATAACTTGCTCATTTTAACTCAGAATTTCGCATATAATATGTCGTTTTCTACCTACTCGAAGATCTCTATCTATTTCAAGTTATTTATATTATAAAAGGTCATTTCGGTTGCAAAATTTGTGATACAGAAATGATACGAAAATCCTAACCCTTATAACATAATTTTTCCAAACTTTGTATCAACCAAAAATTCATAGCAATCATATATATATTTATATAGTTGAAAATTTCTTTTAATACATATGTAAACTCATATTATATACATGATTCTAACGATGTCGTCTTAACAAAGATTTTTCATAACACAACTTGTCTTAGTAGTTTGAAAAAGTGAAACTTGACAAATTTATTCTATATTATTGGAAAGAAAACTAAAATCTTTTGAGTTATTAAGTGGGCGATTTCTAATTATAACTATTTTTCCTTAGCTTCCAAAAGATAATTGAAGTTCAATTTTAGTCCTTTCAAGTTATCTAACAATTTTATTATTTAAGCAGACTTTTATTTGGTGAGTTGGTTTTAACTTGATTTGAAAAGCTTATCTTGATCTTTGTATTTATTAAAATATTCGTGTGGATCTTATAAATAAGTTTTTAAGAAAAATTTATATAACAAAGAATTATCAACCTTAAGATTTTAAATGATAATTATATTTTGATATTTTGAAAAGAGAGTAAATAAATACTTAGTTAAATTTTGAAAAGGTCTTTGCATAACAACAACACTAAAAACTATGATGAACTTGTCTAATATTTTTGAAAAAACATTTTATTGAAATAAAATTCTAAATTTTAATAGTGCATTTCTTAAGTGATAAAATTTCATTTTCATAGTAAGTTTAGCTTTTTTTATTTAAGAAAGAACTTTTTTTTTATTAAGACAACAACAACATTATCATGCATGAACATGAGTTTATAACTAAGTAACATGATAAAAATAATTAATATGAAATATGGAAGATATGGAAATGAAATAAGCACATAATAAATATCAAGTATTGGAAGTCTCAGCTTGTATCAAGGCTTCTCGGACTTAGACATAGGGAAGTCTAAAAAGAAAAATAAGAAAATTGTTCTGACTTGATGAGGACAAGTCTAAGACTAGAAATACTGGTCTTAATATAATAACATGAAATAAATAAGTAAATTGCAAGAAAGAAAGAAATAAATTGCATGAGCATAAATAAAAGTTATGTTAGTAAGCTTATATGCTCTAAGAAATATACATATATATACGTAAATACATTTACTAATATATAGGAGTTAGATTAGAAACATGAATAATAAAACATAATATAACAACAATATAATAATAAAATTTTTGCATGAACAAGAACAAAAACAAAATATGAACATATTGTTGCTTTTTTAACATAAGAATAATTGTAGGAATGTTTACCTAATGTAGAGAAATTGATGGTAGAAAAAGAGAGGTTGATGTTGTAAGGAGATAGTAAGAATATGGAAAGATAGAAGAATTGGGAGAAATTTTAGAGAGAATATTTGAGAAGTGATTTTAGGAGAGTTTTGTTATGGTGAAGAAGTGTATGAAAGAAATAGAGGGAGATGGGGTATTTATAAAGATTTGTTGAGGGAAAATAGTTTTAATTAAATAAAATGAAAAAGAAAAAAATTATATATGTATGTGTGTGTGGCTCTGGTTCTAGTGTAGGAAGAAAGAGAGAGAGAGAGAGATTTGTTTTGTACTTTTGTTAATGAAAGGTAAATATGTGTAAGGTATGATGTGAATAAAGTTTTATGGAAAAGGTAAATTGTAAGAAATAGGTATGGTATAGTGTAAGAATATGCAGTAAGAAAGTAAAATAGATTAATAGTAATTAATAGTATAGAATAGTAGACAAGATAAATTAATATCGGTAATAAAGAAAATGCGCGTAAATAAGCTATATATGATATTTTTAGATGCCGAAAAATTCTAACATTGATTTTTTAGAATCCTTATATTATTACGAGTTTAACGATGTTATCGGAATATTTTTACCATTCGATGCACTAGGGCACGATTTTCAAAATTTAATCCCATTCGGGTCCGAAACGAACTAAATTTTGACGAATCTAATATTTTTAAGCTTCACTATATTATTACGGACTATAATCTATGATTAACTCAATTTTATTTTAAGGATTAAGAGCGTGGAATTGTCGGATCGAAATTCACTAGGATTTGTTATAGGTTTGTTGACTTTAGGGTTTCCAGTTGACTTCCGGTTCTAAGTTTAAGCATAAAACATAACATAAAATCTAGGGGCTTATAAAGGGTCCCAGGTTTAGGAGATGCTAAAAATAATTAGGAATATTGCACTTATATTTTCATTTGAATTGAATCGATGCCTTAAGTTGATATTAAAATTGATTACTTAGGATTTAATCAAACTCACTAGAACTCGCCTACCTCCTGGAGTAGGAAAATTCCAAATATAGCATAAATCATCCCACCAAGGTGATTTATCTAAAATTATCAATTAAAATAGTAATTTGCTCATAATAAAATTACTACTCTAGTCACAACTACAAATCGAGCACGGCCAAGTGACCCAAATTATAATTATAACCACATTAAGCACATGAGTTCATGAGTTTCATCAAAACTCGCATATCACTATGACAAATTTATTTTAAAAACCGAAGATGTGTAATACGGATTATCAAACCTCTCCTAAGTATCTCTAATCCTAATCTATCTAATCAAAATGGGCCCAAAATTAACCAAATAGACCATGAACAACAATAGATAAATACCCAAAAAATCAAATATTAACCTCAAAGCAAGTCAAACAATCATTCCATCCAATCCATCAATGCATATTCACAAACACATTAAGTATGGCATCTTAATAATACGATCAAGCGAAAAAATTAATAGAACAAGGATTAGAAACACCTCAAATGAATTTCATTCATCAAAGTCTTTGAAACCATAATCCCAATGAATGGGTGTTGCTTGATTGCATCCAAAACTTGGTGTCACGCTCCCAAAGGATATCATAAACGTAACAACCCACCATATACGATCTTAAATCTTAAGAATAACTTTCTAAAGGCATGCAAAAGCTTCGATACCATATGTAAGGCGCCCATTACAGTAATAAGAGACACATGTGGGATGTGTAGTATGAGAAAGTAAATATAGCATGCAAGAATCTAAATAAACACTTATCTCATAACCACAAAAATAAGGTCTTTACACCATCTCAGGGGCATTCCCCTAATAAATCTCCAATACTCAAAATATAGTTTTGGTCTTACATATAACAATAACTGGAGCCAAAAGATTTTAAAGGAAATCTTTTTCTAAGATCTTCAAAAGGATTTCCCCCAAAAACTTTCCAAAAGCGCAATCTTACCCGGAGAAATGGAGACCTGGGTATAAGAGATATTGGTCTGTGTCAATAAAAAATCTGTTGGGGTGTAAGCTCAACTAGCTTAGCAAGAATATTTCCGAATTAGCGTACTTGTGTCAAGATAATCGAACAAGTTATTAAGTAGGCATATGAAATGCATTAAAAACGTGAGCAAGCAATACATATAATCAACTAAAAATCATATGTTTGAATGAATTTATGCCTTCCATTCGAGGTTAGGTGTTTCAGGCTCTTTAAAACTTTGCTTCATAATCTACTTATGTAGTTCTTTCGAGCTCTTAGTCGCTCCATCTGAAATGGTTCTTTCGAGCTCTTGCGAGTCCTATGAAACCCCACTACTATACTCTTATCCCATCGAGGCATAGTAGATAATGAAATGTGACTCACTTCGTGATATGTATGAATCAATTAATATAATTCTTGACATGTGATTAATGTATTTTAAAGGCGATCATAGAATTTGCAGACATTCCATTGAGATAATAGAACATAAATTTAATTAACAACAATTCACGTTTCAATATGTTTAGTATACTTTCAACCAACATTATCGTGCATATTCCATTTTTTTCTTTTCCTACTTCTAGTATCTCTAGCTACAAGCACAAACAAATACGTAAAAGTAGGAGATAAACTCACTCAGCCATCCTCGCCAAAATCCTTCACTCATAAAAGTCCTCTGAATACAGATCCTCCAAAGCTTCATCACCTAAATGAAAAAAAATACTCGAAATGAGTATTTCACAAAAGTTCTACTTAAAATTTTAATTTTATTCTATTGTTTTTCATCAAAATTTGGGTATTCCAACTCAAAATGACCATAAACTTGCTTATTTTAACTTAAAATTTCGCATATTAGATGTTTTCTACTACTCGAAAAAATTTATCTATTTTAAGAGTATTTTTGACATTAGAAACCGTTTGGGTTTCAAAATGGGTAGTTACAGAATTGACACGAAAATCCTAGCCCTTAAATTGTAATTTTCCCATGTTCTACAGCATCAGAAATTCCATAGTAAACACATAGATATTTATATAGTTGAAAATCTTTTAATATAGATATATACTCATATTATATGTATGATTCTAGTGGTGTTGTCTCAACAATGATTTTTCATAAAACAATATGTTTTAAGAGTTTGGAAAATGAAGTTTGCAAAATTCTCTTTTTAAGTTGTTGGAAAGAAGGTTAAAAATCTTAAGTTTGTTAAAAAGGAGTGCCTATCTATTTTTTTTTATATTTTCTTAACTTCTTAAAAATAAATTTATTTCTCAAAATCTAATTCTTTAAGTTATCTGCCAATTTTATTTCCTACGTAGATCTTTAACTAATGAGTTGCTCTTAAAACTTGATTTAGAAAAATTGTTTGGCTCTTAGTATTTTTCAAAGTGTTGGTGTAAATCATATAAATAAGCTTTTAAGAAATATTTGTTCAATAAAGAATTATCAACATAAAAATTTACAAAAATTTACTTGAACAGCTTTTGGAATCAAAGTAGTTGAATCATTATGATACGTTTTGATGAAAATCTCTTATAAGTGTTAAAATCATATTTCTTAAGAGTTTAGTTTTTATTTTTAGGTTAAAGAAAACAACTCCTTTATTCTTTGAAAATTTTATCAAAACAACAACATTATGACCATGTATGAATATGAACTTTTAATTATGTAAAAAGAATAATACACATAGTAAATAAAGGACATAAAAAATTAAATAAGCATACATACATAAGAACAAAAATTTCAAAGTCTTAGCTTGTATCAAAACTTCCCGAAACTTAGACATGAGCAAGTTCCATAAAGAAAAGAAAAACATGAGGAAGCTTAAGGAAAAAAAGAAGAAGAAAAATTGTGGAAGTCTTATATTTTTATTCAAGTTTGCTTGGGACCTAGAAATAGACAAATCCCATAAAAAAAGCAAGAAAATAATAGAAAAACATGTAAGTCTTAGATGTTGGTAATTATGCCCTAGGCCAAATAGTTTTATGTTCCCTAATTAGATTAGGGATTCTTATGTTCGTTAATTATCTTATAATTTATTTAATAAATTATAATATAATTATTTATCCCTAATTAGATTAAGGGGTAAAAATGTCATTATTGAATGACATTATAAATAGAACATAAGGGTTTGTCTTTAGGGTTAGACAACACATGCTGTCACATTAGACTGCAGTGAAACACTGTAAACCCTAAAGCAAATAATACGAGAGTCGTGATTAGAAAGTTTAATCCCGTTCGAATCTAGAAGGTGTTCTAGATTGTGCTAGCACACAGAGGATCCATAAGGAGCATTCATTCGTGTGGATACCGTAGAGGGTGTTTGCGTTTGCAACATCTCAGATCCGAATTTCCAGATTTGAAAAAGTACCAAAAGGTATGGATCTGAAATCTTTATCTTGTTTCTGATCTAATCGATACACATGAATACTGGGTTAGGGTTTTCTTTTGATTCCGCTACAAAAAGATTTGATCTTTACAAAAATTTTAAACCCTTGGAATTTATTTCTGATTTAATTGAAATGCTTGGATCCGATTGGGAATTTAAAAAAAAAAAAAATTTTCCGTGCACGATTCAGATTTGGATCGTAAATTCCCAACAGTGGTATCAGAGCCACTTGCGATTTCAATTAAATCGATTCTCTAGACTGTATGTATGTGTGATACATGTACAAGTTTTGAAATCGTGTTAAGGATATGCATGTGATAATTTTACGCTTATTGAAATTATTTCATTGGGATTTGATTTCGGATCTGTTCATGCTTGTAATGACATATAATTCGAAATTTTGAATTTCAATTTTATGCATGCTTATTACGAAACCCTTTTTCGCTATTATTTTGTGTAATCGGATTACATCAAATATGACAAATATATGTTGATAATATTTGAATGTTGGATCGTCTTATTCTGTTCAATTGTTGAAAAGGTTTGGATGTAATATGATCGCATTAATTTTGAATATAATGTGATTACATCAGAATCTAGGGTTTTTGACATGAGTAACGAATCTGTTCGTTTTTGTTCGTTATGGAACAGATCCATTGTAATGTGATTACATCAAAGTTTAGGGTTCTCAGCGTTGGACGAAATTGAATTTTTGTTTTGTTTTGTAATCGGATTACAAAAGTAAATAGATAATGTTCTTACCATGCAGATCATATTTAATGGTTTTAAATCGGTTTTCAAATGTTTGGACTCCTGCAATTAGATGAATAGTGATCTGCAATTTTAAAGGACGTTATGATTTGATTTATTTATCAAATTTGTTTATCACTCTCAATGAGAATATGATAGCAGAATGGTTTCTTATATTTTATTTCTGCTATACATGAACAAACGCCTTAACAGTTTTGAACATAAATTTATGGATTCTCATTGATGAAAAATTTTTCTTACAACTCAGTTTTGTAAAGAAAATTGTTACTCTCTTTTTCAATTTCTCTCGGTTTCCAGGGGCGTTGCCCCTTGACCCCACAGGGCGCTGTCCCCTTGACCCCTGCAATTTTTCGACTATTATGATAGTCAACATATGTGAGTGGTTTTGAATTGTTTTAAGCCATATGTATAATTTTCATATATGTTGTGTTGAATGCATGGTGCATAGTATGGCCCTAAGACCTATGTGATTGGCAGGTTGCTTTCTTTTACATCTTGGGTTGTAATTTTATAAATACGGCCTGCGTGTCGTTTTGTTTTGTTGTAATTTATATTCTACTAGTAGTAGTAGGTTTTGTTGTATCTTCTTTATCTTGTAATGAAGACATGAAGATGTAATGAAGATTTTTCGAACCCATGATGATGGAGAAGTCAAAGCACCATGATGAAGATATGAGTTCTATCATTTTAAATCCATGCTTATGGATTCTCACCTTAGGTTTGGACCGTTGATCTTCATATTGGCTTATGAAGATTAACATAGATTAAGGGCCATACTATGACACTTTCTCTTTTTCTTTATAAGCATGTTATACCATATATGATGATATATGTGAATGTATGTGATACCACGTTTGCACATTTACATGCTTAGTATCCATCTAATATGATAAGGTTTTAACATATAGATAAAATAAACCTTTACAAAATACTAAGTCATAAAATGCCTTCCATGTTTCGACACCTGTCAAGACTTAGATTGTCCAATTGTAGGTTCTGCCAAAGCAGGGTACAAAAGACCATCCTAGTCAGACAGGAGTGAATAATAGTGTTATTTGCATGTCGTAATGGTTAGACTTAAATAGGCCATCAAAACGGTTTTGGGCCTATGGCATTAATGGGATTATTTGGCCGGGACATGTGATGTCAATCCCATAACAAGAGTTACATGTGATGTAATTGGAAAAGGGTTTCCTACCTAAATAACTAAATTTTGAGCGTCATGCCAAAGCTGACTCAATATTTGGTGAAATATGGATCTTATTCTACTAAGAAAATTTGTTTTCCGAATTAATATTGAAGGGTTATTAATTTGATAAAATAGTAGAAGTATGTAAAATGACTTATATAAAGATAATTAACTTTGCATGCCTCTGTATATAGATCATGACAACAAACAACATAACCTTGCGATCGATTCTTGAAAAGATAATCTGAATACCACAAATTTCCTTGATTGGTACCGTAACTTAAGAATTGTTCTTAAGCATGAAAGGAAATTAAATGAACCAATCCCTAATGAACTTGTTGCTGATGCTCTAAGAGTTGTAGACTCTTTGAATGTCACTTGCATCATGCTTGCCACTATGAATCCTGAGCTTCGGAAGCAAATGGAAGACATGGAGGCATACGATATGATCATACACCTTTAGGAAATGTTCCAACAATAGGCAAGGCATGAGAGATTTGTGATCACACAAGTATTGAATTGTGTTGGTTCAAAAGGGATAGGGCAAGAAGAGAAAAGCCAATGGTAGGGGTAAGGGCAAAGCTAAAAGGTCGGACCAAAGCTAAAGGGCTCAAAACCCAGCCTAAGGTTAAACCACCAAAGGAAGGGGTTTGCTTCTTCTGCAATGAACCAGGTCATTGGAAGAGGAATTGCAAACTATCTTTGGAAGATCTGAAAAGGAAAAAGGATAGTGAGACTATTTCTTCAAGTATTTATGTTATACATGTCAATTTATCTACTTATATATCAAGGGTATTAGATACCAGATATAGCTCTCACATTTGTGTAAATGTGTAGGGTCTTAAGCAAAGTAGAAAATTGGCAAAAGGCGAAGTGGACCTACGTGTGGCTAATGGAGCAAAAGTTGTTGTATTAGCTGTAGGAAATTTTGAATTAGCTTTGCCTTCTGGACTTATTTTAAGTAACTGTTACTATGTGCCTGCTATGAGTAGCAATGTTATTTCAGTTTCATGTTTGGACATTGATGGTTTTAGATTTGTTATTGAGAATAATACAATCTGCATCCATTATGGAGACATCTTTTATGATTTAGTCATTTAATGAATGGTCTCCATGTTCTAAACTTTGATGAATCTGATAATAAGTCCATTTATAATATAAATACCAAAAGATTCAAATCCGACTTACTTCTGGAATTGTCATTTAGGACACATTAAAAAGAAACACATATCAAAACTTCATCAAGATGAGTTTTTAGATTCATTTGATTTTGAATCATATGAATCATGAGAATCTTTTTAATGGGTAAGATGACAAAAACTCCTTTTACTGGACAAAGTGAGAGAGCTACTGACTTGTTGAGTCTCATACATACAGATGTATGCAGACCATTGAGTTCACCTGCTAGAAGAGGTTATTTAATCCAAGATTTTTCTGACTATCTTAGGGATTATGAGATAATCTCACAATTAACTCCTCCAAGAATACCATAATGGACTGGTGTTTCTAAATGGAGAAATTGAACCTTATTAGATATGGTTCGATCAATGATAAGTCAGACAGATCTTCCAATATTCTTTTTGGGGTATGCCCTAGAAACTGTTGCGTCTATATTGAACGAGGTTCCATCAAAATCGGTTGAAATGACACCATATGAGTTATGGAATGGGAAACGTCCCAGTTTGTCTTTTTAAAGATATTGGGCTGTGATGCATATGTCAAACGTCAAGTGTCTGACAAGCTCGCACCCAAATCTAATATATGGTTGTTTGTGGGATATCCAAAAGAAACAAAAAAGGATATTACTTCTAAAACCGATTTGAGAACAAAGTGTTTGTTGCTCGTAATGGTTACTTTCTAGAAAGAGAATTTGTCTCTAAAGAAACCAGTGGGAGTAAAATATAACTCGAAGAAGTTCGAGAACCACAAACTAACATAGCACCCATGATGGATGTTCAATCAGACTTGCAAGTAGTTGCTGAGCCTGAACCACTAGCTAAAGGCCCGGGTAGGTCTGGTAGGATTTATCATGAGCTTGAGAAATATGGATTTCTCAACACTGACAATTGTGATGTTATACTCATAGATCAAGATGAGCCCACATCTTACCAGGAAGCGATGGAGGGCCCTGACTCTGAGAAATGGTTATCAACCATGAAATTAGAAATGCAATCCATGTACGATAATCAAGTTTAGACTTTGATTGATCCACCTGATGGTGTTAAGACTATTGGGTGTAGATGGGTTTTTAAGAACAAAACTGACATGGATAGCAAAGTGCATACCTACTAAGCACGACTAGTTGCAAAAGGTTTTAAGCAAACTCATAGTATAGACTATGATGAAACCTTTTCACTTGTAGTCATGCTTTAGTTTGTGAGAATTCTTCTTGTTATAGCTACGTATTATGACTACGAGATATGGCAAATGGATGTCAAAACAGCCTTCTTGAATGGAAACATCATTGAGGATGTGTACATGACACAACCGGAGGGTTTTGATAATCTAGGGAATTCACATAGGGTTTGCAAGCTTCAAAGATCCATTTATGGATTGAAGCAAGCATCTCGGAGTTGGAATCTTCGTCTTGATGATGCAATCAAACAGTTTGATTTCATCAAGAATGAATATGAATCTTGTGTTTACAAGAAAGTTAGTGGGAGCGCAATAGTTTTCTTAGTGTTTTATGTAAACGACATATAGTTCATTGGAAACGATATTCCTACATTACAAAATGTCAAGACATGATTAGGAAATTGTTTCTCAATGAAGGACTTAGGTGAAGCTGCCTATATTCTAGGCATTAAGATCTATTGAGATAGATCTAGAAGGAGCATTAGCCTAAGTTAGAGTGCATACATTGACAAAGTACTAAAAGGATTTAGTATGGAAAAATCTAAAAGAGGATTTCTCCCAATGTCACATGGAATTAAATTGAGTAAGACTCAATGTCCTGCTTAGAAGGAGGAGCGTGAACACATGAGTAGGATTCCATATGCTTCTGCTATTGGTTTCATCATGTATGCCATGTTATGCGCTCGACCAGATGTCGTTTATGCATCACTAGTTGGTATCAGTCAGATCCATGTGAGAGTCACTGGATAGTAGTCAAAAACAGTCTAAAGTACTTGAGAAGGACTAAGGATGTCGTTTTGACAAATGGGATAGGAAACTGATCTTGTGGTAAATGGTTACATAAATATCAGTTTCCAGTCCAATTTTGATGATTTCTGATCGCAAACAGGTTATGTATTTTGTTTAAATGGAGATACTATAAGCTGGAAGAGTTCCAAACAGTACACTGTTGTGGATTCTACCATAGAGGCAGAGTATATAGCAGCATCGGATGCAGCTAAGAAACCAAGATCACATCAGTGATCCAAAAATACTCAGATGTTATCATCTCATTCGAGTGATCATCGATAGAAGAGATGTTAAGATATGCAAAGTACATACAGATGACTATGTAGCAGATCCATTGACTAAGCCATTTCCACAGTCAAAGTATGATGGTCATACTAGAGCATTAGGTGTTAGACCTGTATCTAACCAAGCCTAGTGCAAGTGGGAGATTGCTAGTGATGTGCCCTAAGCCATATGGATTCTATGTCATTTGAATGTTTATTATCATTATAGTATATTTGTCATTTTCTTTATCAAAGTTGTTATTGGCTTTTTGTTTTGATAAAGTATTATTCCTTGAATAAATTGGTTATTCCTTATGTCATTAAAGTATGTCACTTTAATAGTAAAACCATAAGGTGAGAAATAACTTTATTCTAAATTATCCCTAGTCGTTCATTATATGAAATAATAATGAATTAAGACTAGTATGTTGGCTGGATGATGATCATGTTTTACTGATTATGGATATGAGATGTCAATTCAGCACATGAATACATGTAAGAGTACATTGTATTGGATTGACCAAATATGAGAATACTATATGGATCAATGCGATAAGTATTTCTCATTTGCAGTGTTATTTTAGTCCTTAGACCTGAAATCATCATAGATTCCAACATGAGAAATATTGTGTTTTGACTCAATCAAACATTATCTTTAACCGGATAATTATAAAGGTTGGGATTCGGCATAATATGAATCATGTAGAGGAAGTTGAGTGATTAAGATGGGATTTGTTCCTCTCATTAATTTGAGAGAGATATCTTTTGGGCCTCTTGATGGGTAAGACTGAGAAATGCATGGCCATGCTCGAATGAATTGATAAGGAGTTATCAATATCATTTGTTTAAGTCAGTCATACTCTGGAATCAAGAAATATGTGATTAAACGATATAAGTGTGTATTGATCCACACCTTATGTTTAATTATAAGATATCGTGTAACAAAAGGATTAAATAACTGACTGTTAATAGGTAGAGTCGGATCACCGATCTTCACTTAATTTGGGTAGACATAATGTCTTGCTAGAGACCAATTATGTCTTGTAGATCTAAAGTGTGTTTTAGATCTACTGCCAACATTAAGTGAACCTACAGGGTCACACACAAGAATGAACTAAAAGGATCGTGGACTGAATTTAAATAAGTCCAACGGGAATAATAAACAATTATAATTTGGCCTAATGCAAGTGGGAGATTGTTGGTAATTATGCCCTAGGCCAAATAGTTTTATGTTCCCTAATTAGATTAGGGATTCTTATGTTCGTTAATTATCTTATAATTTATTTAATAAATTATAATATAATTATTTATCCCTAATTAGATTAAGGGGTAAAAATGTCATTATTGAATGACATTATAAATAGAACATAAGGGTTTGTCTTTAGGGTTAGACAACACATGCTGTCACATTAGACTGCAGTGAAACACTGTAAACCCTAAAGCAAATAACACGAGAGTCGTGATTAGAAAGTTTAATCCCGTTCGAATCTAGAAGGTGTTCTAGATTGTGCTAGCACACAGAGGATCTTTAAGGAGCATTCATTCGTGTGGATACCGTAGAGGGTGTTTGCGTTTGCAACATCTCAGATCCGAATTTCCAGATTTGAAAAAGTACCAAAAGGTATGGATCTGAAATCTTTATCTTGTTCTGATCTAATCGATACACATGGATACTGGGTTAGGGTTTTCTTTTGATTCCGCTACAAAAAGATTTGATCTTTACAAAAATTTTAAACCCTTGGAATTTATTTCTGATTTAATTGAAATGCTTGGATCCGATTGGGAATTTAAAAAAAAAAAAAAACATTTTTCCGTTGCACGATTCAGATTTGGATCGTAAATTCCCAACATTAGATTCATGTTAAGGCTCCCCAGGACTTATAATGAACAAGTCTCAAAATGTTTTGACTTGATGATGACAAGTCTAAGACCACGATGACTGGTTTTATTTATTAAGCATGAAATAATAAATGAGCAATAAAATAAAAGCATGAATAAAAAGGTTAAGAAATATATATATATATATATATATATATACATAATAACATATAAAGAGTTAAGTTAAGATCATGATTATAATACAACATAAACACATTATGAAGATAAACAATACATGAACAATATGTTGTTTTCATGATTCCATTTCCCTAGCATTAGCATCATGAGGATTTACATAAAACCAAAACACACATCTTGTTCATGTTATGTTACATGAACAAAAGAGAGGGTTTTAGAATTTTTACCTAAGGTTAATGGGGGGTTGAAGATAGGAGAAACAATTGATGGTGTGTTTATTTTTACTAAAGAATGATGGATGGAAGAGAGTATTCGGAAGGGAATTGTTAGGGAGAAAAGTTGTAGAGAGATTTAGGTAGACTTTTGGTATGTAAAATGAGATGTGTGAAAGGAATGGAGAGAGATGTGGTATTTATAAAGAAATATGGAGGGAATTAATTGTAATTAAAATAAATTGAAATAAAAAAAATTAGAGGGAAGAGAGGGTGGCCGGCGTGATTTGTAACGAAAGGGAGAGAGAAGAGAGAAAAAATAATTTTAGTAGAAATGTGTAAGAGAAGTTTAGTGAAAAGTGATGTAAGGTTTTATGGGGAAAGAAAATTAAAAGAATATATTTATAGGTTGTAAGAAAAAGTGGAGATAAGTGAATAGTAATAAATAGTAGAATAGTACAATGAGTAGTAGACTAGACAAATAAAATATCGGTAGTAAGAAAAATATGTGTAAACGAGTTATATCTGATATTTGTAGGAGCCGTAAAATTTTATAACTGATATTTTACGATTCCTCATCTTATTACTAGTCTAATCATGTTATAAGATATTTTTACCATTTTACATGCCGAGACACTATTTTTGAAAATTGATCTTGTTAGGGTTTGAAACAATCAATTTTTTGACGAATCTCATCTTTCTAGGCTATCTTATATTATTCCGAACTATAATCCACCATTAGCTCATTTCTATTGTCCTCAGGTTTCAAGCACATGATTGCCGGAGTTAAAATCACTAGGGCTTACCGTTGATATTGTTGACTTTAAGATTCCGGTTTGACTTTCGGTTCTAAGGTTTTATCTATAAGTTTAGCATAAAATCTAGGGGTTTACACTCAGGAATTCACCTCCAAGTATTGCTAGAACAATAGGGTTTTAGTGCCCTTTGGTTGAATACACATATTCATATTTTTAAAGAAAATGAAAAATGAAATTCGTAATGTTCCTATATTCTTGCTACTGTACTATCGAATATGCCCCCTATATTCTACATTTCATGCCTCCTTATATTCTATCCGTCCTCGTTTGAATTGGCAAAAGAAAATGGCGTGGGTCTCTCTCTTTTCAGCAGCCCATGAGCTCAATGTCTTCTTAAAAATATAAAACAATACAAAATAAAATGATGGACCCTTAGCATATTCTTGCACTTAGCTCTCTGCCCATGTGTATCTCTTTCCCCAAAATAGTATGAGCCTAAGTTGATCCATGTGGCTTTCTAGACCAACTACTGCTTTGGAAGCTTAGTAATAGTAGTTTATTCTTTAACATTTTATCTTTTAAAGAGTGCCAAGTTTAGAATCTAGTAGCATATGTGGCAGGTAGTGATTGCCCCCACTAGCCAACTACTGGGTAACTTTATTGTCCCGAATTTGATCACAGGTACTCTGGCTTAGTTGTTTGGCTAGTCATGTGGTTGTTCGTGAGATGTGTGTTGTTATGGTATGTGTGAGCATTATGGATGCTCGGATCTAAGGCGAATTATTTAGTTGCTACTATTTTTGTATTCAACTTGTCCTCTTGTGATGTGTGTCGGTAGAGTCTACTTTGGATTGGTTTCCATGGTCTTCTGTTGGTGCTAGGTGCTCTCAGTTGTGTGCAAAAGTGTGTTGGATTTGTTGCTATTGCGTGTTGCTGAGTGAGTGTGTTGCTTAGGTATGGGAGCTCGCTGGTCATCTGTTGGAGCTTGTTTATTGCTGCTTGGTGATGCAGGGGCCCTTGTGAAGTGCCCTGGACTGAACGTGAAGCTGCTAGTTGGAGAGCTTAAGGCTATCATGACTAGGCTATTGTTGTGGAGTACTGGAGAGAAGCTCGTGTTCCCGCAGCTGTTCGAGTTAGATATTATAAGCCATCGGTTTCTTAGCAACTTGAACTCGGTTTCGGAGATTGGAATCGAAAACCAAAACCCAAAAATGATACCCTAGGGTTGTTTGGACCTAGGAATCCTAAGTCCGACAATCCCAAGAGCGAAACTCCAGAATAATAAAAATGAGTTAGCTCTAGAATATAGCCCTAAATAATTTATTAAAACATAAAAAAGATCAGATTTCAAAGAAATTCATTCGTTTCGAACTCGATCGGGATTTGCTTTCGAAAATCGATCCTTAAGACTCGGAAATAGAAAAATATTATATAAGACTCTTTAGAACAGAAATTCAATAAGGAATTCAAAAATATAATTATAAAAAAAATTTGGGTTATATAAATTACAGTTATAGCCTTTTATCGTATTTTCATTACTATCGGTAATTTAATTGTTTAATCTACTTTTGATTTCTATCACACTATTCACCCAGTACAACCATCTATACCCTATTCTTACATCCTCTCAACCTATTCTTACAATCTTACATCATTTTCCTTACATTTACTTTTCCAATACATTTTATTACTTAAATTACTTATTAAATTTGAATTTTGTTACATAAAACAAATATCTCACATCTCTCTCTCTCCACTGCACAAAACAGGCGTGGAACAACCCCCCCTCCCTCCCCCTATACCCTCAATTTGTTTTATTTTCTTCCTTTTATTAATCACACTAAACCCTAATCTATTTCCTATATAAACTCTCTTAAGCCTTTTATTTTTTTACTTTTTCTCATAAAATCAAACTTTTGGAAAAGTCTTTTTCTCTCCCTCTCTCCCCTCTCTTGCCGTGAGCCTCTCCTCCTCCCTTACATACACACGCAATTTTTCTTCAAGTTTTTCTTATTCCAAACCTTAAATAGGTAATAGATCTAAACCCTACCACAATAAAACATATAATGGCAAGATCATACGTGTGTGATTCCACTAAAATCCCCATGAGCTTTATGCTAGGGTGTGGAAATACTTAAGCATGATATTCTTACTATCACAATGTTGTGGATCTCTATATTTAAGTTGTTTTACTATTATTTTGCTATATTATTGTTATATGTTGTTCTTATGGATATTTTATGCATATATTCTTTATTTAACCTCATCCATACAATGTTCACCATGCATTGCATCCATGGCTTGCATGACATACTAGATCCATTTGTTTAGAGTACATAAATGCCATAAATTTTTGTCTTATGTACATAAAAAAGTTGTAGTAGCATAATAATAAGAGAATATGTCAAAAAATTCAAGATCTATTTGAGTTTTAAAAAATTATTTTTGGAAATTCGGATCTAAAAAGAACCTTGTTTAGAAAACCTACTTTCCAACTCCAAAATGAAGTTCTTACATTAAATATGAAGAGCTTAGGGAATAGGTATCACAAAGAAATGATTTTTATAAGTTGAGCTTAGTTTTACTAAGAGAAATTTTCAAAATGAGAAAAATGTTATAAAAGATAAGTTATAACTTGTTTCAACCCCAATAAAAACTTGAAATTCATAACTAGGGTGAAATGCCAAGTAAACACCTATTTTCCAACCCTAAAACAAGAGTTTTATTAAAGAAATGAAAGCCTTAGGGAGTAGGTTTGATTAGGACTTAATTTTAGAAAGACTAAATGAGTTTTACACAAGAAATAATCCCAAACACAAATTTCAAAATTCGGATCTAGAAATGACCCCCATTTAAACACTTATCTCCAAATGCCAAAATGATGATTTTAATAGAAAAATAGGAGCCTTAGGGAATAGATGTAATAAAGACTTGATTTTGATAAAAGTAAATTGATTTTATCAAAGTATTATCCTAAAACAAAGGAAAGGTTTCAAAAACAATATTCTCATTCTTTAAAATTTTGTAAAATTCGTAACTAGGCAAAACCCTTATTTAAACATCTATTTTCCAACTCCTAAATAAAGAATTTTATTAAGATAATGAACGTATTAGGCATATAAGTCATCAAAACCTTATCTTAGTAAAAATATGGATGATTTTCAAAGAAATAAAGCTAGTTTTTCTCAACCAAGTGTCTTGAAGTTGTTGCAAAGTAAAAGTTTTCCAAAAATTCTTTTTAACCAAAAATTCATTAAGGATATACATATAGATAGCTCATATCATGTTATAATGATAAAATGTAGATATTACATGCACATATAATATACTTGGTAGAAACAATGCAAATTTCATAAATCAATTTCGAAAATGCAATTTTTTGCTACTGATCAGATCAAATTCGAGCTTTCCAATACCGAAATTAGGAATAACATCATAAATAGATGCATCTTTCGAAGTAAATAGAAATCGATAGCTTATTTGCGAAATTCCGAGTTAAAATGATCAAGTTATGACCGTTTTAAGTTGGGATTTCCATCTACCATGAAAATTACGAACTTAAGAGTTTTTATTTAATAGGTTGTAATTAGTTATGGATTGAAATATTTTTTTGGGTATTTTTTTCGTTTAGGTGGCCTTGAATCGGAAGAATTCTTGTCTTCGGATTGTTACTACTAGAGATCGGTGTCCATGGTCGAGTGAGTTCACTTTCTTTAAATTACATGCTTATGATTTTGCTTGTAATGTTAGTGGTATTAGAATTAGGACAAGATAAAAATTGGAATGCGCATGTAAATTTTATTTGGTTGAATTGATTATAGGAATATCAAAATAGGAAGTGCTGATCTAGTATAGAATTGAAGTGTTTAAAATCTCTATGATCGCCTATAATTCACTTAAATACTATGCTATGACTATATCACTAAATTGTTCATGCATAACATATTGGGCCACATCACATTCGTTGTTATACCTTTGTGAGAAAAAGGCATACTAATTAGGCGACGGGTGGGCCTGAAAACTCGGATATCGGCATGGGATCGCCCGAATTAAAATGGAAGTGGAGTAGGCACTTGAATCAACTACATAATTAACAAGTAGGTGGGCACCTAAAACAACCCCTAAATAAATAAGAGAAAAATTGAAATCTATTGTAGTATGGGCTTGAAACACCTAACCCTGAATGGAGGGCATAAATCCATTCAACATAGGACTCCCAGAAAGTCTTATATATTGTATGCTCACGTGCTTGTGCATTTCATATGATTGTTTAATATAACTTGCTTACCTCATTGTTGGATTGAGTATTTAATTTTGGAAGTGAAGCTTACTAAGCTAGCATAGCTTATACCCCCTTATCTTCTTTTTGATGCAGTTCCAATACCTATGGTTGCGTCCTCAGACTTGGCTAAATCAGGTAATGCAAAATTAGGAGTTTCCGTTAGAAGTTTATGATTAGCTTTGTATAGGCTTTCATAGGAAACCTTAAACACTCGGGTAGTTATTAAAAGCTAATATCTGTGACTAATTAATTTTGTGAGGGAATGCCCCTTAGTATTTTGTAAATGATTCTAAGATATTTGTGGTTTATATTTTTATGCTTATTCTATTAAGTTAAACTACCTATCTCCAACTGCATATGTATTCTATTGTCGTAAGGGAACGCCTTGCATCTAATGTAAGACTTTTGAATGACAGTGGTAGTGGATTCCTAAGTCTCGTTTAGCATGCGATTGATTGTTACGTTTAGCATACCTTTTGGGGTAACAGATATGGTGTGCTTTGTTGTTGGATACTGGCATTGAAGCGCTCGATGTTTATTGATGAGTGTTCATATGCTTGATTTGGAGGTTAGGGGGTATGTGGTTGGATGGTGAGTAGAAGCTGCTACTAATATTGTAGATCAATGTGTCTTCCCTAGATGCTAAGGATGTTCCCTGATCTACCATGCATGCTCCTTTATGTCTGCTTGGGAGCTCTTAGCTTCAACAAGGAGGGTAGAGGTTGCTACTACTAGGATGCTTGTATTGAACTCCTTTTGCTATGTGTCCTAACATAGAAAGCGAGGTTTATAAGCTGCTGAACATAAGGCTTCAAGGTGAGCTCGGATAGTCTTAGAGGCTGGTGTGTTGCTACAATTGTGAATGCTTAGGAGATGCCGGCAATGTGTGTGTGTAGAGGTACATGAGCACTCTATCAGTGACCATAGGCACTTGTGTTATGTTGCTTAGGGCGCTTTAAATGCTTAAGTAGGAGCTATAGTGGGCTAATCATGGAGGAGGCGTAGCAAGGCGTCTCATGATGTTTGCTGCAACTACTGCCTTGGTGTGGCGTACGTAAGCTAAAGTTAATCCTCGCTGTTGGTTGCTCTTCTACAATTATAAAACCACCATGATGTCTTTAATTTCCTATCCTGTCAACTCCATAAGGAATAGTAAGGTCCAAGCTTAGAATAATACATAAAAGAGCTGTGAAATGGCATAAAAGAAATCAAGTTCTAGTTCTCAAAATTGTGCTCATTGCCAAGGCAATGAGAAAGCATTGTTATAACCAAAATTGGACATTGCAGTTGTCAAAGTCAACTAATGTCAAAGTCAACTACTACACTTAATATCAAATTAAACTGAAATCATTGGCTATGTTTTAATATGTTTCTTGACTTTTCTATTCATATAAATGTAACTGATCCTACTTCATGCAACCTATTCTTTATATAATAAACTTTGTTATTAAAAGTGCCCAATTTTCATACAAGTGTGCTATATGTGAGAGATAAATGTATTTACACATTCATCACCTGGCAAGGGACAATGAGGCAGAGTATGAAGCCTTGATTGACGAGCTTAAGCTTGTCACAAACATTGGTGTAGTGATAATTGCTATAGACACCCTTATTTCTATGATATTTGGGGCTTTTAATTGATAATTTAAATGATAATCACATAGATTTGATGCTTAATGAGTTATTGCCGATTTTTGGTAACATGGAACTCGTAATGAAGAAAACAACAAATTGACAAGAAAAGGATAAGAATGAAGAAGTATAGAACCAAATGGGCCAGTGTAGAAGGCTATCAATTTTTTACACAACATGAAAGCATAAAGAACATAAATCAACTCACCGAATGATTTCTAAACACTGTCAATTGCTAAACAAGCAATTTCCCTCTCTCAATAGGTTTCAAAGTGTATAAAATATATTATGTTTACAAAAGTCCTAAAAGACTATTTATAGTCTCAACAAAAAGGAAAATGCAATACAAATGAACTAAAAATAGTGTGGACCAAAGGTTGGCACTAAGCTGACAACTTTGGCAAAGTAAGGTCGACAGCCTTAGATTCAATACTGGCGGCCTTGTATATAGGCCAACAACCTTCGAGTTGGCTTTAGGGACCGCGTCCTATATTATTCTCTCCCACCTGTAAAGAACTCGACTTCAAGTGCTCTTCTGGATATAATGGTGAGTCGTTTAGGTTGAATTAGGATAGATCAACCACATTGAAAGTGTTGAAATATTCATGCTGTCAAGAAATCCAACTACATAAGTGTTATCGTTAATCTTCCTTACAATCTCATATGGACCATACTTCTTGTGCTGCAACTTACCATACTTACCTACCAGAAACCGTTCCTTCCTCAGAATGATCATTACCCAATCCCCTACTTCAAACAACCGCTTCTTTCTATGTTTATCGACATCTTTCTTATACTTTACATTGGCTTTCTCAATCCTTTCCTTGAGTTCAGTTGTGATAACCTGACATTGTTCAGCTATATTCTTTGCAGTTGCACTAAACTCAGCCCCCTTAGGTAACTTAATCAAATCTAATGCATTTTGTGGTGTCATTAATTAACTATAGAGAAAGGAGATTTTTCTGTGGTACTATAAACAGAACTGTTGTAAGAAAACTCTGCCTAAGCTAAAGCTAGATCTCACTGCCTTGGTTTCTCACCACATATACTCCTGATTAGATTGCCAAGAGTCCTGTTGGTTACCTCTATTTATCCATCAATCTGTAGATGAGCTGTACCACTAAAGTTCAATGATGAGTCGAACATATATCAAAATGTCTTCTAGAAGTAACTAAGGAATTTGCTGTCCCTATCTGATGTAATGGACTTGGGGACTCCATGTAATCGCACAACTTCCCTGAAAAACAACTTGGCAATAGCATAAGCATCTACAGTCTTCTTGTATGGAATAAAGTGGGCCATCTTAGAGAACCCATCAACAACTATAAATACTGAGTCAACACCTAGTTGCTACGAGGCAAACCTAGCACGGAATCCATGGATAGGTCCTCCCATATATTTTTAGGTACTAGCAGTGGTATGTACAACTCAGGATGCTAGGATTGCCCTTTGGATGTCTGATAGATATAACATCTCTCCATAATTCTACTGACATCCTTCCTCAACCATGGTTAATAGTACCTGACCGCCACTGTTGCAATGGTCTTATCTTAACCTAGATGTCCTGCTAATCTTCCGCCATGTAGGTTTATGATCAGCTTCTCTCTCAAAGAAGTTAACATCATTCCGATACAACTCCTTCAATTGCTCAAATCCCACAATTTCGGTGCTTATAGTAACTAACAAAGCAGCTCTCTAGCTCAAGGCATCAACTACCTTATTTTGTACTCCAGACTTATGCACTGTTTTAAAATGGAAATCTCTGCAAAAACTAAATCCACCTGACATGCATATCCTTGCTGTTTTTAATTCGATTACTCATATTCTTTAGAGCCCCATAGTCAGAGTACAACACAAACTCTTTTCTAACTAAATAATGCTCCCAAACTCTCAGTGCTCTCACTGCAAATTAGAATTCCTTGTCATAAGTTGATTAGCTTTTCCTAGCATCACATAATTTCTCATTGTAAAAAGTTACTGACCTTTTCTTCTAGGATAATACATCACCAATACCAACTCTATTAACATCACAATCAACTTCAAATAATTTATCAAACTCAGGAAGTGCTAGCACAAGAGCACTACATAGCTTCTCTTTTAAAAACATCAAAATTGTTCTTAGCCTCCTCTTCCTATTGAAGCTTCCCTTTCTTCAAGCACTTGGTTAAGGGAGTAGCAATAGTACCGAAGTAGTTGATGAATTGCTTATAGAAGCTAGCCCACTCGAGGAAACTCCCTAATTCCATCACAGTTTTTGGAAAAGGCCATTCTCTGATAGCCCCTACCTTCTCATCATCAACTGTTATCGCTTCACTACTAACCATAAACCCCAAAAACAACAATCTCTTTGACATGAAAATGCATTTCTTTATATTAGCATATAGTTTCTTTTCTTTCAGCATAGTCAAAACACTTCTCAAATGATCTATATGCTCATCTTCAGATTTACTATATATTAATATGTCATCAAAGTAGAATACCACAAATCTACCAATGAAGGGTTTTAATACTTGGTTCATGACACACATAAAACTATTGGGCCCATTGCTGAAGCTAAAAGGCATCACTAGCATTCATATAACCCTCCTTCATCTTGAATGCGGTTCTCCACTCATCCCCAAGTTTAATTCTAATCTTGTGATAGCTACTCCTCAAGTTAACCTTAGAAAACACAATAGTGCCACTCAACTTGTCTAACATGTCTTCTAGACAAGGTATTGGGAATTTATACCCAATAGTAATCTTGTTAATAGCTCTGTTGTTAACGCACATCTCCAGCCCCCATCCTTCTTTAGAGTCAGCAAAGCAGGTACAGCACATGGGCTCATATTATCTTTGATAAACCCCTTCTACAACATCTCTTGAACCTTCTCCTATAAAATCTCGGTTTCCTTGGAACTCTTCCATAATGTGGC